>JARHVA010002151.1:525000-670000 GCA_037957365.1 Torreya grandis | reverse complement strand
TGAATTTCATCCATAGATTTGAAAATTACCATATGATAGGGCCTACTGTCTAATCCATTATGATCATAAAACTATGTTACAACCTCTTAGAGGCAAAAGAACATGTATGATTTGAAATTATAATCCACCATTGAAATGTGGACATTATAGAGTTTTCCATTGCAAGGTAAGGTTATTCTAGTGGTGATCATGAATTCAAATCTTGAACAAGGATATACATGTAAATCATGATGTTTAGCTATCCTAGGACCACTAAATTTATATGTACTACTAGAGTCAATGAGGATTGTGAGGGGGTGTTTCTTTAAAAAAAACCCTTTTATCTTCATTATTTGATGAGTGGTGGCACTAGTTAATGCATGCACTTGAATTTTGGTCACCAGATTCTCCCCTATAACATGATATTATTCCTCTTATTCCTTAGGCATTTATGGTGCATCTTCCCATTTATCATATTATGTAGGGAATTTGACATCAAGAAGGTATAGTTTTTGTTCCACATATTGATGGTCTTGTGTTTATTTATCATCATAATTGTAACATAATCCATTTTATCATCTATCCCAAATATCAACCTCTGTGAGGATTTTGATGGGTGTATATTTTTGGTTTGGAAGTGTTTTTTTATTATGGTGGTGAGGACTTCCTAAATGGGTGAGATTTGGAAGACTTGTGCTATACTATGAATTTTTCATCAACCAATTTAGTGAGCCCAATGGCTGCCCTCATTGTAGACACCGCAAACGTGTCTGCACCTTGGTCCTCCCCCTTGTTCGTCTTAAACCCCTATCCTAACCCTTGGCCTTGGCCCCCTTTCCACCCTACCCTTGCCACCTTGGATCCTCCCTTGAATCCCTCCACCTTCCCCCTAGCATTTATTAGGCCAAATCTCTTCATTATCTTCCCCCCACGCCCATTTCGGCATCCTCGTGACCGTTCTTCCCACACCCCCTCGCTCGGCGGCGTGCAAGAATGGGCAGAGGCTATTTTTAGCCTCTGTCCCCATTCTGCGACCGCCAACGTCGGCGACCCTTCGGCCGACGTCGGCGAAACTGCCGGTGTCGGCATCCTTCATTACCCCTTTCTGCATCCGTTACCCCCCTGGACCCTTGAGCTCACAAACAGATCCCTCTTGGTGTTTTGGCATTTGTCTCTCCTCCGTCTGGACCTCGTGCAATAGCAGCAACAGGTGCAAAGGCTCTGGATCAGGGATTTCTTCTTGACAAGTCTTCTATGGCTCCAACAACAGCTCCTCTGTTCTTCAGTCAGCAAGCCAAAGGTAAGCACAATCTGGTGTTTTATTTTATTTCATTTCTTTAGTTTTCAGTTAAATACCCTATCTATTGTCTTCTACTCCCTCTGTTCTTCCCCCTGAGAGGTTGCAAAACCTTCTCAGGTCCTGTCCTCTGTGTATCTTCCTCTTCCCTGTCCCTCTTTTACTCCAATCCCAGACAACTTCCTCATCCCCCTGTCAACAAAGACCTTGCACAAGGCACCCAACCAGAGCTAGACCACTCCCCGGTCCATCCAAATTTGTCCCCGAACTCTGTCTCGACCCCGTTCACGAACCAGACCCGTCCATAGTCCAGAAAGCAACCCAGACCCGACTACAGGCCACAACCCCGACCGACGCCGGTCACTTCCCCAACCGACGTCGGCAGGATAACCGACGCCGGCAACATTTCCGACCTCGGCGACTGTCATCAGCCCGACTACTCCTTTCAGGTAATCATTGGTGTTTTCTTTCATTTCTAATCTGTTTATCACTTCTATATTCTGGCATCTTATATTTTCTTAGTCTTTATCTATCTGTTACCTATGGGTTGACCTCCCTTGAGGAAGTTTTTACACTTTCGAGAACAAGCTTTCGCTTGGCAACCCACTGCCTATCTATCTAACATCCTCTTGTCCAAGTTCTTCTTCCTTACAGGTGTCATTCCTCCACAGCCAAAGAGGAGTGCTCACAAGCGTCTGGATTTACGGTGCGCAATCTTCATCCAGGTACTTCCCATGCCTTGTCCATTACTTTTTTTTAGTTTCTTCTTTCTCTTAGATCTAAAAGCGAATTTTGAATAGAAACATAAATGGCACGCCCGGTGGGACGGTAGGTTCCTCCTGGGTTCCTTTTCCTTTTCATCCATTTAGGTGCATTTAGGCTCCTTCTCTCTTGTCTCTTTCTTCTATTCCGAATGACACTATAAGCAGGACTAAAACGAATCTTTCTTCCTTGCATTCTAGACTAGTCTAAACATCATACTCTTGACCCTTTCTCAAAGCTTGTCTTCATCACAACATCACATTTCGACTTGGGCATTAAAACGTATTGCACTCTCATTTCTGCTTGTGCTTGCATTAGTCCACATCTAGTAACTTAGACGCATATTGAATGAACCGTAGACACTTGATGTTACACTACCAAACCACATGCACTAAAACGAACATAAAACTTACTTGAGACAAGGCCTGACTGGGATTTCATCCCCCAGCGGATACCTTACCCGTCCCGGTGACCCTACTTGGATTTCATCACCAAGGGGGAAGCCCACTCCGTTCTCTGGTGGAGGATAAACTCTAGGCGAGGTATATCTTGGCTAAGCGAGACCAGCTAACCACTGGAATCGTGAAGTGAGGGGAGCTTGCTCCTTAGCACCAGGCCACGTACCAGACCCTAACACAGATTTTTGAGCACCTAAAACAACACCTGAAACCATCTTTAGACTGCCTTCTTCTAAGACCCTTCTTGCAGCCAATCTCCCCAAACATTCATCTAAGGCATAAGCCACAATTTCTAAGGTTAATTCCTAGGATTTATCGCTTAGGCTTGTGTGTCTCTCTCTGTTTTCCTCTTCTCATCTGTTTGTTTGAGTGAGTGAGGATGCTTTCTTCATTGTTTTCCAAGAATCTTTTGGTTCTCTGGAAAACACAGTCACCGATATCGGTTCTTCCACCGACATCGGCTTCCCCTGTCACCGGCATCGGTTCTAATACCGACGTCGGCTTCATCTGTTACCGGCATCGGTTATCTGACCGACGTCGGCCACATTTCTTACCGACATCGGTTTTTAAACCGACGTCGGTCTCTGTCACTATCCTTTTTTTTCAAAACCAGCAGCCTGAAACTTGTCCCTTCTCTGTCAAAGACTCCATCCTGGTTTTTTGAAACTGAGCAACACAGTTCCTAAAACCTGAACCTTCTTTGCCTTGCATGGTTTTGACTCGTAGCCAAGCCAAGGCTCTTGTCAACCACGCTAGCCGTCAACCACTTCCGTCCACCCCGTCCGTGACCAAGCCTACAATGGAGTTCAACTCGGAGACCGAAAGAACTCCCATTCGTCCAACCCTACCGCAGACTCCCATTGTCCAAGAAGGGGACCAAGATTTCAAACAATTCTTGGACCTCAACGTCAAGGCCTTGCAACATTATCTCGCGCATAGCCGACGCGAGACTCCTTGGGCAATCCAATCTACGGAATGCCAACCTCCCTTGTCGCGACTACGGCTGTATCGACAACATCCATAGTTCAACCTTCAGACACTCGACCCATCGCTTTGGCCACCGACCAGACCCAGACTTCGACCAATCCTCCAGGTGTGGCCTCTCCCTCTATCATTGGGCCCACTTCCACCAGGGTTTCGGCCCCCTGTCAACTTCAACCCTCTCAACCGCTATCCACTCCTTTTCAAAACCTTATCGTCTCTATTCCGCCTACCCTGGCCCCTATCAACACCAGGGTGGCTTCTTATCCATTGGCCCCCGTTACCACAGTTCAACCTCTCATGGCAACATCGGGCCTAGCTATGTCTTCTACTCAACCACCTTTAGCATCCACCTCTGCCCCTGCGATTAGTCATTCGTACATTGTACAACCGACTATGTCGCACGCCTCCTCTAACCTCTTCCAAGCGCCCTACAACTTAGGGGGCGCGCAACCCATCAATCCGTCGGCAGACATCATCAAAATGCTGATGGACAAGATGACCAGTCTTGAGACCTCTGTTTCCAGCTCGCACAACACTCTTTCGTACGAGCAGATCTGTAACGAGCCCATTCATCCTTCTGTCCCAATCAGACCCTATCTTAGCCAGTGGGAGCTTCTGAAGTTTTCTTGCTTCCAAAGCAAGGAAGACCCCCAGCAACACTTGCGGGCATTCAAACATGCCTGCTACCTCATTGGCCATGACGATGCGTTACTCTTACGCACATTCCCTATGTCTCTCTCGGGTGCTGCGCTTGACTGGTACAGCTCCCTTCCTAGCCATTCCCTCTTCTCATTCACGCAATTGGCTCAGCTCTTCCTCGATCACTTTTCCATCAACATAACCAAGAAGGTCTCAATCACAGACCTCTATTCTATCAGGCAATTCGAGGACGAGTCCATAGCCGACTTCGTAGCTCGATGGAGAGGCCTTATCAATCAACTCTCCTTTTCCTTACCCCAGGCCGAGCTTATTGAACTCTTTTCCCAAGCCTGTGCCAGACATATCTCTTCCACCCTGAGGGTTCAAACCTTCCGCACTTTTGATGAAGCCTTCACGATGGCTCGCAAACTTGAGTTGCGTGCCATCGAGGAGAATAAAGTCAAGTTGCGGAACAAGAATCCCAGCTCTAAGACCACTGACTCTTCCTCTGCCAAGCCATCATCATCTAATTCTAAATCCAAGGCTTCAGCTAATGCCGTGGTTGCCAGACCTTCATCTTCTTCGACCAATCAGCCTGAGCCATCTCCATCTCAGAGCGCTACTCGCCAGTTCTAGCAAAGATACGTATAACGGTGATATACTCCTCTCGGAGAATCATACGCGTTTGTGCTGGAAAAGCTTGTTAAACAGGGGGCCCTCAATCTCCCTCAGGCTCGTCCTCCTCCGCAATTCGATCCCTCACACGCTATTCCTGCATGGTATAGGGAACATGACTTCTGCAGCTTCCACCGTGTTAAGGGCCATGACACGGAAAACTGCAAGACCTTTAAGAACATAATCTAAGACATGCTCGAAAAGGGGGATCTCATCTTAGACAATCCAAATGCACCTCCTAATCAGGACATTGACATCTTCAAGCAACCTTTTCCCAATCATCCGCCAACTCAAAACAACGTCCAGACCTTAATTGATGACAATCATGAGCACAACATTCGAACAGTCAATACGGTCTCTCCCTTCGTCCCCAATCAACCTCAGGAGGTTAGTCCATCAATCAGTCCGTCACATGTGGACGAACCTCTCTCCCCGGCTAGTTCTCCATCGACCTCTCTCATCTTGGAGGACACCTCGGCTTTACCTGCACCACCGGTCTCGCCATCCTCCGCTCTACTGCCTATGGAGGACCCGACCCTTCCTACTCCTCAGCCGCAAGTGGAGGGCACCGTCATCCCTGCCCTTTACCCGCTCAGGGAGCCTCACTTTTTGGATTCTTCTCCACCTAGGGAAGAACCTGTCTCCCCTTCATCTTCATCTAAATCTGTCATGACTTCACCACACCATGCGTCTAAGACCACTACACCCATCTCGTCTTCAACCTCGCAACCACCAACATCTTCCTCTCAGCCATTTTCCCGGTTAGTGGAGAATATCACGCTTCTCCCTCCAAGGAAAGTGACGCCTCAGGTGTTGTGGGAGCGTCTTAAAGCCCTTCAACATACCCGCGCCCTCTCATCACATGCCGCTAATCCTCCTAAGACGGAATCTCGTCAGACTCTTGACAAAGACCAGACTCTCAAACCTCAACCAAACCCGTCCAAACCGAAACCTGCATCTACCTCGTCTAAATCCACCAAATCATTTGGCGTTCATCCTGTATCCACCCTCACTCACCCGCAAGTGAAGGTGGACCTAGACCAGACCTCGACTAGCAGCACTCTTCCAACCAAGTCGAAGAGGACTGCCAAACCACAAAAGCGAATGTCTCCTTCCCTGTCACCATTACCATCAATTTTGGGCCCTCATCCTTCGACCTTGGCCAGCATCCTTCCCACTCCGGCCTCCAGTTGAAACTCGTTGCCTCCTTTGCTTCCTCTGCCTACCTCCAGCCGTCCCTCTCCCAAAAAGACGTTCTCAATCACCAGGCCAGAGCCATCTCCATCTGTCACCGCGCCATCAACCCATAAGGTGGTACGAAAACCTCTTTTAACCTCGCCTAAGCAAAAGTCACCAACCTCGCGCATATCAAATAACACGGACCCTCTATTGGGCTCATACTCGTTGATATTGCGCCGACTTCTCCAGACTTCTGACATAACCCTTCCACCCATCAAGCCTTTCCAACCTCTCAGGTCCAAGCCCTCCTGGTTTGATGATATGAAAATTTGCTTATATCATCGTACACCAGGACATGACACCGAGACTTGCTGTGCCCTCAAGGCCGTCATCCGCCGCCATATGGAGAAAGACACTCTTCTCCTTGAGGACACTCTCGACCAGACCCCGACTCCTTCCTCTTCAAACACGTCAACATCTCACCAGCAAGACATGACCCCTTCCTCACCTCCTATTTTCGAAATCAATGCTATCTGTATAACCACTAGGTCGCAAAAGGACAAGGCCAAAGAAAAAGCTGCCATTCCTTGGACCTATCCCTTCGTCAAGCCACCTCTTGCGCCCAAGCCTAAAATTTCTATCCTTGGTGCATCCCAGCCTTCTTCGTCCTCCTCTTCTGGGCCAATCCAAGACTCCATGCTGAAGCAACTTCATCAGACACCTGTGAAGATGTCTCTCTATGACCTTATCCAAACCTCACCTCAGCACCGTCAAGCCCTTATCCAAGCCTTGCAGGCAGCGGAGGTCCAACCCGAGGACCCCCAACCACTCGCTGCCCTTGTCCATTCTTTATCTCCTGTCAACTCCATCACATTCAACGATTCTGAGATTCCCACATCTAACACAGAAGATCAGGACGCCGCCCTCTTCATCACTGCCCATGTTGATCAGACATGCATCAAACACGTTATGATCGATGGCGGTGCTAGCATCAACATCATCTCTACCCATGCCTTTGACCAGCTGTCTCTTCCCAAGAATTGTGTCTCCAAAACTGACGCGATCTTACGCTCTTTCAATGACACCACCGCCACGACCATTGGCACGGTCATCCTTCACATCCACGTTGGTCCACGCACAGTCCCGGAGCTCTTCTATATCATCGAAGGAGAGTTTCAATACAACCTTCTACTAGGCCAACCTTAGATCCATGCCATGGCCTACATACCCTCCACCCTGCACCGTTGTGTGAAGTTTGAGCATGACGGGCAAGTCCATACCATTCCCGCTGACCCTTCACCCTTCAAGACTTGCAACACCACCTACTGTCCCAACGATGTCCTCATTCCCATCAAATCGTCAACTCTGGCACCGCCCCCATCTGCGGAAGCTTCGACCAATTCGCATTCGGCGGTCGCCCTCACCCCTCCTCTTCAAGCACCGACCAAAGACCCCATGGAAGACATCTTCCAATGACTATCACTTGGGGAATATCGCTTGTTGACCCTAGACATGTTCCAAACTCCGCAAGAGTATGGACGCCTTCACCTCAGTCCCGATTACGACCATCGGATCGGGACGGTCGTACCTTATGGTCTTCCTCACTTCCAAACCAACTTTGTCTATGGGGGGCTTAATCAAGCTCCTACCAATGGCAATTCCCTTTCTTCACCCCAACCTTTCACATCAGATTTCTCATTTCTTGGCAACCCCGCCTTTGCACACACTTACCTTCACAGGTGTGCATGGAAGGGTTTCGGTTTTGGACGTTATGAGCAGGGCTCCCATCAGCCCATCGAGCTGCTCAATGATCACGATGTCAAGAAACGGTATGGCCTGGGATACCATGACTCCACTCAGGCTCCTTCTGACCTTTGTCCCAAGTCGACCATCGACCAATCTCCTCCAGACTCGCCCATTTCTCCTTCATCACCTACGGAGTCGGTGGTTTCCATCCCTCCTAGTTTTTTTTTTCCATAAACACCGTCCGCCTGGAACCCCTGACCTATCAGCTCAATGGGGTGTCCAGGTCTCTCCCTCTCATTTTTCCTAGCATGGTAGAAGATGAGTCGACAACCATTCACACTGTCCACTGCATTGACGATGATGCCATCCTTTCCTACATGGGTGCCGACGACTCTTTCATCCAGCATTTCCTCCCTTCCGAGACCCAGGTTATGTTAAATGAATCCACCATTGACATCAACCTCCCTTCTTCTTCTGATGTTCCTCACGTCTTAAAGATTGGCCAATCTTTAGACGCTCAGGAGCAGCTTGACTATGCCCAGTTCCTTTCCAACCATAGCAAGGCCTTTGCCTGGACTTACAGCGATATGCCTGGCATCGACCCCACCATTGCTACCCATAACATTGTCACCAAACCAGAGGCTAAGCCTGTTAGGCAAAAGCTTTGAAAGATGCATCCTCGCGTTGCGCTCCTTGTCAAAGAGGAGCTTCAGCATCTTCTTTCTGTCTCCTTCATCCAACCCATCGATTATCCACAATGGGTCTCTAACATCGTCCCAGTTACTAAAGCAACTGGGGGGATTTGGATCTGCACGGACTATCGCGACCTTAACCTAGCCTATCCCAAAGATGACTTTCCTCTTCCTAACATTGATCGGCTTGTTGATCTCACGACCGGCCACGAGATGCTATCTCTCATGGACGGGTTTTCAGGATACAATCAAATCCTGATCGCATCAGAAGATCAGCACAAGACTACCTTTATCACCCCATGGGGGACTTTCTGCTATCGAGTCATGCCTTTCGGCTTGAAAAATGCTGGTGCCACCTATCAGCGTGCCATGACCTACATTTTCCACGATCTCCTCCACAAGATCATGGAGGACTATGTGGATGACCTTCTCGGCAAGTCCAAGCTTCGCCGCGACCACTTGACCATTCTCACAATCATCTTCTCTCACCTTCTCCAATACAATGTCCGCCTTAACCCCAAGAAGTGTGTCTTTGGGGTCCTCTTAGGCAAACTTCTCGGCTTCATCGTCTCCTTCCGTGGTATCGAGATAGATCCCACCAAGATTCGCGCTATCCTCGAAATGCCACCCCCGACCAATCTCAAGCAGCTTTGCAGTCTACAAGGGAAGCTCCAGTCCATTCGCCATTTCATCTCGCAACTTTCAGACCGCTGCCAACCTTTCCATCACCTCCTTAAGAAAGACATCTCCTTTAAATGGGATAAGGACTGTCAAGAGGATTTTAAAGCTCTCAAAAGCTATCTGGTCTCTCCGCCAGTCCTCATTCCACCTAAAGACGACCAACCCTTCTACCTTTATATCTCTGCTACCAACCATTCGTTAGGTGCCATGATTGCGCACCGAGACGAGCATCATCGTGAGCAAGCGGTTTACTACATCAGCCGAACACTGGTCGACTATGAAACTCAGTATACTCATACCGAGAAACTCTATTTGGCATTAGTCTTTTCCGCTACCAAGCTCTGCCACTATCTTCTCAACCATAAAACCTTTGTCGTCACTCACACCGACCCTCTCAAGTACATGCACTCCAAGCCATATCAAAATCAACGTATGGCTCGGTGGCTCATGCTGCTTGCTGAGTTTGACTTCAAATTCATCTAGCAGAAATCTATCAAGGGGCAAACCATTGCTGACCAACTGGCAGATGCCCCTCTTCCCGACAACCAACCTTCACACTGTGAGTTCCCTGACGAGTCTATCGCCACCCTTTCCACTGATGACACCGTCTACCAAATGACCATGTTCTTTGATGGCTCCAAATGTCAATTCGGCGGGGGTGCGGGGGTCATCCTCATCCCACTCGAAGGGGAGCCCATGCCTCTATCTTTCAAGCTTGACTTTGATTGTACCAATAATATGGCCGAATACGAGGCCTTAATTTTGGGACTTCAGACTACCCTTTCTCTCCACATCAAGTCTATCAACATCTTTGGCGACTCGCAGCTCGTCGTTAATCAAGTTAACGGTTCATATCTCTGTAAAAATGAAGTTTTATAGAGGTATAAGAATCGTGTTGACCTTCTTTTGGCATCTTTCGACCATCATCTCTTGCAGACTGTTCCACGCTCTATGAACAAGTTTGCCGACACCATGGCTTCTCTTGCTTCGCATATCCCATCTTCATCATCATCATCTCGCCTTTTTGTCACAGTGCATCGTGTACCTTTGCCTTCATACATCTCTCCTCACATCGACCATATCAACATTATCAATTCTAGCCCACAAGATGACTGGTATAAGCAACTTGTGGACTACTTGTCTCTTTCTGTCACTCCTCCCAACCTCTCTAGCAATACCATGCTCGCTATAACATGCTAGGAGGTCTTCTCTATAAATGAGGCTTCAACGGCCTCCTTCTTCGCTGTCTAACCTCTGCTGAAGCCTCTCATGCCGTAAAGCAAGTCCACGATGGGATTTGTGGCGGACACTTTAGTGGAAACTCGGTTGCCAAGTGCATCCTTCGCCTGGGTTATTATTGGCCCACCCTTCATCAAGACTGTAGCAACTATGTTCGACGTTGCATCAAGTGTCAGCATCACTCCAACCTGCTTCATCTCCCCAACCACGCCCTGCAAGTCGCTCAGGATTTTTGGCCTTTCTCTCAGTGGGGCTTGGATCTCATCGGTGAGATCAACCCTCACTCGTCTCTTTGTCATCAGTCCATCATCACTGCCACTGAATATTTCACCAAGTGGGTGGAAGCCATTCCTCTTGTCTCCACAAAAGCCGAAAAAATTGTCGACTTCATCAACAGCCACATCATCTGTCATTTCGGTGTCCCTCACAAAATCATCACTGACAATGGCAAGTCCTTAAAAAACAAGACTGTCCAAAAACTATGCGACTCATTTGGCATCAAACTCAGCTTTTCTTCGCCTTACTACCCACAAGCAAATGGGCAGGCAGAGGCTTCCAACAAAATTCTCACCAAAATTCTCATGAAGGTGGTCAACGATACAGGAAGGGATTGACACATTCATATTCCATTCGCTTTGTGGGCCTACCGCACTAGCATCCGAACCTCTACGGGTGCTACTCCCTTCTCTCTCGTGTACGAAACAGAGGCTGTCTTACCTCTCGAAGTATAGATCTCGTCTCTCCGCATCTCCCTGCATGACATCCTCTCCAATGACGACTTTCGTCAAGATCGCTTAGCTCAACTTGAGTTACTCGACGAGCGCCGTCTTGCTGCCCTTAATCATCTCCATGTCTACCAAAGTCGCATAAAGCGGGCCTACGACAAAAATCTGCAAGAATGAGATTTCAACATCAGAGACCTCGTCCTCAAAGAAAATTAGCACGTGACCAATATGGAGCGAAGTAAACGAGGCAAATTCACCCCCAATTGGCTTGAACCTTTTATCATCACGCATAAGTATGGGTCAGGGACTTATCATCTATCTTCCCTCGACGGACGGCCAGAACCTGAGCCTCTTAATGCGTTGCATCTTCGACCATTTTTTTGCTAGTCGAGTACTCGTCTACTTGACACGTAACTTGAGCTCGTCCCTTGAGCAATCCTCGTCCTCTTAATCCTCATCCCTTTCAACCCTATTTCCCTTTAACAAGTCCTCTACAACCCTTTTATGATGCATGGATGCTTTGTCCTAATAAAAGGGGCGTCCTTGAACTTTTACAACCTTGTCCATGACTCTAATCAAAAAATCAATAAATATATCAAGATGTCAAAACATATCCATGGTCACAAAATCAAGTCAAATTCAAAAAAATAGACTGTTCCCTCGAAGGACAGTTGTACTATCATTGCTGTATTACTAGACTGATCCCTCGAAGGACAGCTAGGCCAACTTATCAAACATTATAAAGCAAAAATATAGACCACTCCCTCGAAGGATGGCTATGACTAATCTTGCTACAAATAGCGCCTTTCTTAGAAGCTTCTTGCATCGATCAGCTTCGTAACATGACCACCAAACAAATGACATCTCTATGCAGGCTTCCCACATTGATCAGTCTGCCCAAAAAAAAAAAAAAAAAAAAAAAAAAAAAACGGGTCATGGACTTGGCTTGTAGTTGTCTCAGGGTCTCCTATAAAAAGGGGCAAGGTTCTTCCTGCTCTTAAACTGGGTTACCCTATCCTCTTCCTATCACCTGCTCAAGGGACTTCGAGCTCACTTTAATGTCAAAGTGATTCGATTACCGTTCTAACACAACACTGGTCAACGACGTAATGCATGAACGGGGTTGTGGTTCTAATAACCCCTATCTATGCTTCCTTTTTGGTCCTTGTCAATGAAAGAGCAATTTGCCTTTCATCTTTTCTCTACACTTTGGTCACATTTAACTGCATCAATCGATGACTCATCTCAAACCAAGCCATTTTTCATCATTTTCTGCTGACATCATCCTAGTTTCTATGGACACCAGTACACATGGAAACTACCGACTAGACCCAATTTATGTTAAGTATAAACCAATACTTGTTGAAGCATAAATAGACTTCTATTCATTCTTAGCATACATCCATCGCGACTATGGAAACTTGCTAAGGATGAAAGACTCTCGACCAATTCTACAGAATACACCATCTGTAGCATCATTTTATCCTCATCTTACCCTCGTCATTTCAACACATGACCAATCTCATCATCGATCAATCTTCTCAATTTGTCTGAACTACATTGGTCTGAGGCCCTATGACCAGGGCTATGTAGGTAGCACTCAGATAACACCTCTTCTGAGGTTAGCTCGACCACCCCCGTTTGTTCGTCTCTATGATGGACAAACCCTCTCTTCTTTGACTCTTATCACGACCAACTTCGACAACTTTGACCAAGACCAATCATTCTCTTTGACCAAGACCAATCATTTTCTTTGTCCAAGACCAATCATCAACTTTGACCAAGACCAATCATTTTCTCTGACCAAGACCAATCATTCTCTTTGACCAAGACCAATCATTTTCTTTGACCAAAACCGATCATTTTCTTTGTCCAAGACCAATCGCCGACTTTGACCAAGACCAATCAATCCCTCTGACCCTCCCTCCCTTTTAGGGAGAACTACATCGGCCTGAGGCCCTTCACACAGGGGCTATGTAGGCAGCACTCAGTTGACATGGGGTCTTCTGGGGTTAGCTCGGCCGCATCCTTTCATCCATCCATCCCCTTGACCAATGACCATCTTTCGACCTTCGACCACTTCCAAGACAATGTTGCCTTGGTTGTTTTTTCGTGTGTGCTACCTCACGGATAGTTAGCAGAATTGTCTGCAGACTATTTTTGACCCTTTGCAAGTATAGGATCGCGAGCCAGTTGATCCCTACTACTTGTGGCTTTTTCATGTTTCTGGGAGCACTTCTTAAGCCCTGGATACCTAAAACACGACGACCATTTGGAGCTTCAGCTTAAATTGAGTGACCCGATCAGCAGACGACTAAATGCTGGGGCCCGATTACTTTAATTTTGGCACTCCTTGACCCTCGACATGCGACAATTTGACCTGACCCTCTCGTGAAGTGGACTACGCGCAATCACGGCTATGGTAGCGTTTTCACTCACTCTCTTCTATCCTTTTCTCTGTCAAATTGACACTCGATCTTCGGTTCCCTTCTCTCGACTATCGCTTTGAGGGGGGAACACCTCATCCTTTTTTTGGGGCAACCAACTCCTATTTTTGTCTTGCAGTTCGTCTAGAACAACCAACAAGACAAAAAGGGGCAAATGTAGACACCGCAAACGTGTCTGCACCTTGGTCCTCCCCCTTGTTCGTCTTAAACCCCTATCCTAACCCTTGGCCTTGGCCCCCTTTCCACCCTACCCTTGCCACCTTGGATCCTCCCTTGAATCCCTCCACCTTCCCCCTAGCATTTATTAGGCCAAATCTCTTCATTATCTTCCCCCCACGCCCATTTTAGCATCCTCATGACCGTTCTTCCCACACCCCCTCGCTCGGTGGCGTGCAAGAATGGGCAGAGGCTATTTTTAGCCTCTGTCCCCATTCTGTGACCGCCGACGTCGGTGACCCTTCGGCCGACGTCGGCGAAACTGCCGGCGTCGACATCCTTCATTACCCCTTTCTGCATCCGTTACCCCCTGGACCCTTGAGCTCGCAAACAGATCCCTCTTGGTGTTTTGGCATTTGTCTCTCCTCCGTCTGGACCTCGTGCAACAGCAGCAACAGGTGCAAAGGCTCTGGATCAGGGATTTCTTCTTGACAAGTCTTCTGTGGCTCCAACAACAGCTCCTCCATTCTTCAGTCAGCAAGCCAAAGGTAAGCACAATCTGGTGTTTTATTTTATTTCATTTATTTAGTTTTCAGTTATATACCCTATCTATTGTCTTCTACTCCCTCTGTTCTTCCCCCTGAGAGGCTGCAAAACCTTCTCAGGTCCTGTCCTCTGTGTATCTTCCTCTTCCCTGTCCCTCTTTTACTCCAATCCCAGACAACTTCCTCATCCCCCTGTCAACAAAGACCTTGCACAAGGCACCCAACCAGAGCTAGACCACTCCCCGGTCCATCCAAATTTGTCCCCGAACTCTGTCTCGACCCCGTTCACAAACCAGACCCGTCCACAGTCCAGAAAGCAACCCAGACCCGACTACAGGCCACAACCCCGACCGACGCCGGTCACTTCCCCAACCGACGTCGGCAGGATAACCGACGTCAGCAGACCTCATAACCGATGCCGGCAACATTTCCGACCTCGGCGACTGTCATCAGCCCGAATACTCCTTTCAGGTAATCATTGGTGTTTTCTTTCATTTCTAATCTGTTTATCACTTCTATATTCTGGCATCTTATATTTTCTTAGTCTTTATCTATCTGTTACCTGTGGGTTGACCTCCCTTGAGGAAGTTTTTACACTTCCGGGAACAAGCTTTCGCTTGGCAACCCACTGCCTATCTATCTAACATCCTCTTGTCCAAGTTCTTCTTCCTTACAGGTGTCATTCCTCCACAGCCAAAGAGGAGTGCTCATAAGCGTCTGGATTTACGGTGCGCAATCTTCATCCAGGTACTTCCCATGCCTTGTCCATTACTTTTTTTTAGTTTCTTCTTTCTCTTAGATCTAAAAGCGAATTTTGAATAGAAACACTCATGTCTTATGGTTTGAAGTTTGACATTTTCATGACTTTACTCTTTTAATCCACTTAAAAAACAAAATTTGAAGTCATAAGTTAATCCTTCTATTTTTGGCAAGCTTTTAAAATTATATCAAATATTCTTGAACAAAACCAATCTATATCATTTTGGTTAAGGCTTGCATGAAATCCTCAAATGCACTTGGGATAAATCAAACCAATATGGCCTCAAAAAGTGTGGGTGATGTTAGTAAACCATTAATTTTTCATTCTAGGGAAGCCATTGGACAGTATATTTCTCCAAGTTAAAAGAATTTATAGGGACCTTGTCTCAAGATGGGTTATCATGCAGATCAAAATTATATTATGCCTTATAAATCCAACCAGTGGGATATTTACATCAAATATAGTAAAATCATATTCAATACCACAAGTCATTCTCCAAAACTTGGAGTTGTGTTCAAAATTGTGGCTTTTTCCAATCTTCAAATCATGACCATTTAGTTCTTCAAGAGTTACCATCATGGTTATTTTTTTGGCATTAATGCCAATGAGTTGGGATTAGATATCATCCCATATGGCATGTATTTTTATAAACATGTTATCAAGTTTTTCCTCCATATCTAATGATTAGGTTAGTACCACCATATGTGAGGGGGATTCTAGGGTTGCTAGAAATATTTAATAGAACTTATATGTTGAAATGATCAACTTTATAAGATGATCACAATGGTATAATTTTCACAAGGGTGAAAATAGTGTTTTGGAGACTAAAAATGAAAAAACCTTTTAAATACCCTTTTAAAATGATCATCTCAATGATAAAATCATAACCATGAAATCTCCCTATGAATAGCTACGACACTAAGTTCAAGTAACCATTTTTGGAATATTTCTACCCTTTTGGTTATTATTGTTACTATGTTTCTATTGGCTATTAAAATATGATTTCATATTCAAACATTTATTGGTATTAAATTCCTAGGATATTAGAGTTAGATGTGTGACTATAGTAATGTTAGGTTTATAGGGAGGGTTATATAAGGTATGCTTAGTCTGTGATATTGAAAACATACAAAAATCAATTATAAAATAGTGTCAGCCTAATTTTCATAGCTCTAACTATGGATAATAATTGTCCCATATCCTAATATCATGTCTATGAGGTATGATGTAAGTAAATTCTTGGATATAATTTATTACTAGTGCATCATAGATACAAATGGCCAAAGGCTTCCTATGGCTAAGTTCAAAAACCGCTATAGGGTCTTCCTATGCCCCTAAAAGTTTATGGAAGCAAAATTCTATAAACAACACTTTTTGATTTTTTACATATTGGGACATACACCTCACTCCATGGAATTATGTAAAATGGATAACCACTTATCCCAAAATAATATATTTATGTTAGTTTTAAAACTGTTGAAACACATTTTACAACCTAAAGAAAGGAGGTATAATAAATAGATTAAAAAAAGGCAATAAGCTTAGTGCAATCATCCTATTACCATTTTGTGATCACTAATATATTTATTGGGTAGGGTGATAACATGTGTTGGAATGAAGTAGATAACCCTAATCCATTGAAACTAATGTGTAAAAATGACCCTAGAAAGATCTCTAATACCAAATGTTAAGAACCTACTTTTACACATTAATTTAACAACAAAAATATAACCAATATGAATTGAATGGAAAGATAATAACAATATTGTATTGAAATGATATAATCTCACTATAAATTATCATAGTCTTATTCAAGTGAGAAACCTCCTTTTATCAAATCTCAATACAAAATATTCAATAGATGATATTTCCTCTTATACAAGCCATATATTTAATATATTTTATTGAATAAAACTAATCCCTCACATATATATGGGATAATTACAAATAAAAAATGGGATGAATTTAAACACATATACATTTAGTCTTTTATTAATAATACCTAATACAACATATAATATGTAGGACAACAATGTCCTAGTAGGATAGAATCAAATACTTCATCTACTTAAATAAAATGATGTAGATATAACTAGTGTTCTAACCACATAACTAAAAGTAAGATTTTAAAATATAATATGATTTACAAATGTAAAGCATTTTTTTCAAGGGAAAAATTGTCATTTATAAATCAAATTGTGATTCAATAATGAAATGATGCTTAGAGATACCAATATGTTGTTTCTAAATAAATAAATAATACATAAATTAATTATTGATGTTTTAAAATTTTAAGACTTAAATTATGTAAATATTATGTTCATTAAAGTTCTAAGTCAACTAAATTAGGTAAATAATATGAAATAAATATAACCACTAATTTATTATAGAATTGACTAGTTTTGACTTTTCTAAAAATAGTGAAAGTAATGACTTAGTTGGTAAATAATTGAAATAGATGATCTAGGTGTTAGAAACTAATGTGAAATCTGGTCTGAGTCTCATAAACTAGATCTCAATGTCAAAATCCCTCTTAGATAGTAGTTCTATAATTATAAAGTAGCACCATTATTAGAAAAGTGGTGGTAGTGTCTTGATATTGGTAGTAGTGTCCTCTGTGTAGGACTGTCATGAGCTTCTAGGTGCACCTATGTCTAGATCTCTGAGTTTTTATCCTACATGCACAAGTTATATAAACATGCATTTTACCTATAATGACTTATTTATTATGCAAACCATAATCCTCTATGTAATTAGGGCATGAGTTGAATAGTTTATTTGTTAGTAGGGTAGGCTAGACATCCTCAACACCCCACTATGAAGAGAGTTTCTTACATACCAATATTCTATGGAGGGATCAATCCAAACGAAGTTTTCCCCACCAAAGTGATAGTGTAAGTACAAGTGATAATAGTATGATAGTGTCCTTGAGTTCTTTGAATGTGCTTGAGACTACAAATCTAGATAATTTGAGCTTAGGGTTGTTGTAGATGGTAGTATTCACAAGTAGGGCATAACAAGGATTCATAACCCTAATTATGCTCAAATTATCCTGAGTTTGAATGTGTATTTTGAATCTAATTTCCATCTAGTGGTTATAAGGTTAAAATTCATGAATTTATACTATTATGTTACTTGTGAAAGTGATTAAAGATGTCTAGGCTGACCCTAGGAGGTTTTATTTTTGAAAATATATATGTTTTGAAAAAGATATTTCAAAATAAATTAGCATCATTTTATGGACACTACCATCATGTGGTACTAGTGTCCTTCTTATGGTGCTAGTGTCCAACTAGAAAGACACTAGGCATGAAGGGCTGAGATTAGGAAATGAGGGTCTATGACTACTTTGGAGCTAACTAGGGATGTTTGTATCCCACACAAAGGCTAAATAAGTGTGATAATAGGATATAAGATAGGTATAGGGATAAGTTAGGGATAGGTAGTCTTAAGTATCACTCTTAGCACTCAAATACCATTTTTGGGTGATTACATTCCCCCCCCTTTATTCTAGAAATGCAACAAAGTGAAATGACTAAGATAAAAGAAAAAGAAGCGTACCTAAACTTATCTAAGAGGTGAAGCCTATGAAGATGGGTCTAAGTATGTGAAGTTTGTATGAGTGTGTAAATCATTATATGATACATCTATTACAAGTTAAATGTGTATAAATTAATCCTTAAGAGCTATCAAAATAAAAAGACTAAATTGAGTAAAAAACTAAAACTAAGAGATATGAAAGGGAAAAGGAATGAATACACCTCACCAAGTATGCAAACCAATGCATGAACCTAGTGACAACCTATGTGTGCATGCATATAGTGATCCATCACTAAATAGATTGGGATGAGCTGATAGCTTGGTCAATCATCATGTGTGGGTGGCTTAAGAACTCAATGCAATTTTGAATCCATCATTGCCCACCCCTACTTGATAGATCATGACCTGTGAATAGATTGGATTGGATTGGATTGATAGTGTGTTCAACCCTCTCATGTAGGTGGATCAAAAACTCAAGAAGGCTATGACTCCATCATTGCCCACCCCTATGTAGTAGATGCATCTAAAAACAAACTACATGAAGTACTATAAATATCTAACTAGGTATATCTAATCATGTATATCATCTCTATAGCCACTTAGGTACATTAGGTGGCTTTGGGACACATTAGAATACCAACCACTAAAGATGGATTAAGGCATGAAATTGGTGTACACCCTATAAAATTATGTTGGATGTATATACTATATATAATGACATGGAATTTGTCATTCTGTATAATCAACCGGTGTGTAAGTGAGCATACATAAATAATGTGCAACACACATGCCCCCAAATCTAATATCTGAGCGTATGGATTCTAGACTGAGTTGTAATAAAATGTATCTAGGTATATGAACTAAATATGAGAATGTTCATGCCGCAAATGATTTCCCCAATCTAAGCAAATTGATATGAATTTGAGTTAAACTAGTATGAATCCAAGAAAAATGATTATTATTGATAAATCTATAACTAAATATGTGCAAACATGTACTGTACCTACTATTTTATTCTATCCAATTTAGGTTATTTTATAACTAAGAATACCATATAGTAGTACCATGTCTTTAACAATATATCCATTTTTTAAAATGTGGCTCTAGTGTTGTAATTTGGATGCTAGTGTCCTTTTAGTAAGATTTATGTGCAATTATATTGCTTTAAGGGTCAGTATTTTCCCACTGTGTTTACTTATGTATAATTATCTGTATCTAAGTTTGTGTTAAAAAATGTATTGTAAGTGTAATATAGGAGCTTGATCTCTATGACAAACCCCTATGAATGCCCCCTCTTTTGAGGTGATTTTTTGAACCTATACAAGAACTATTCTTAAAATAAAAAACTCTCTAAAATGTGTGTTATCTAGAGTATATATGATAACTACATGATAATCCAATATAATGTGCATACATAACATCAAAATGTAAGATAATTTGAGCATAGGTATGTAATGTAGGATGTATGTTATGCCTAGCATTCACAAAGGTGTCAAGATAGATATAAAAATGTATGTAATAACAAATATGAGTAAAATTGGGTAGCTACCTAGAGGGATGGGGTATGATGTCCACCACGACACCCAAGTAGGAAGGGTAGATGCATGACATCCCACATATCATAAAAAAATAGTGTTTTACAAGAAAATAGATATGTAATGGCCATGACATATATAATAAATCATACATATAAAACACATTAGGTATAAAAATTAGGCTTAGGGGCCACAATACAAAAGATATGATCACATGTCAATGAATCTGATAAAAACAAGACATACAAGGACATGTTTAAATGTATGCATATACAGGCAGCAAACAAGTTAGATAATAATCACATAGGACATGTTTTAATGTCCACATACACAATTAGGAAGGTAGACACAAAGCCATGGGTACATGTCTAAAGCATACATATTATGAATATAATTGGCGTAGAGCCAAAGAACAATGGCATATTCAAATTCCCTTGAATAGAAGAAACATAGAGATACAATCAAGTCTAAATTAGGTAAGCTTAAAAATAAATTATGCATAAATATGTAATATAAATATGTGTAAGAGATATGATGTACATATGTTGATTCTAAAGTATTAATATCCAATAAAACAATTCGAGTAGGAGTAACATGATCAATATCAAGATATAATAATGCTAAAGCTAGGATGTAGAGTATAGAAATATGGAACCTAGGAATTGAAACTATGTATAGGGTGCCCAAGTGGGTGAATATTTCAAGTAAAGACCTTGTGTACTGATGTATATGCCCCAAGTCAGTATATAGTAGCAAGTCTGGATTGGTGTAGTGGACTTGAGTCTTGTAGTAATTTACAAGCACTTGATAAGAAAAGGTGAATGATGTATATATGATAAAATTGACTATATTAAGATATCTAGCATATGTAATGTATGGAAAATATAAGAAATGTAAACATAACAATGCATACAATATGTAATTTTATCTAAGTAATTATTTGAATGTTTTTTGTGTTTTTGAAATATTATATTATTTTTGTATTATATGGATATGAGCTATGTAAAATTAACTTTAAAATGAACTATGTACAAGTAGGAAGAGAGAAGGAAATTATTTACATTAAGGGAGAGAAAATACTAATTGATGAATCTCATGGGAGACTCACTATCAATGTCACTTGTGTCAAAAATAGGAATGGTAATCTCTCATGTAATGTGATTTCTATGTTGGAGTTGAATGATGTTTTAGTAGGAATCTGAGTATTGTTCATCATTAGAATCATAATAACCTAGAATGCTAGATGGAATTGCCTCATACTATGGAGTTAACCTTTTTGACTTGTGCTTTGGAATATTAATTTTTATTTTACCCTATGAAAATATGATTATTATAGGCATAAGGTGTTGTGGAGGCTCTTTTGATAGAAAGCCTTTTTTGAGAATGCTTATTGTCTTAGCATGATTTTGACTTTGTAACTTAATTTCTTGTTATTTATGTAAAATTCCCTATGTATCTAGACTTTTTGCCTTGATAAACTGTATCTATGAATGATTTGCCTTAAGATGTTCAATAAATCCCAAACCTTGTTGACCAACATTATGAACTACTACAATAGCAGTAGTGATGCCTTGGGCCTACTTGCCCAAACCCTAACCATGTAATCAAATGTTTGTAGATATTTTAAACCAAACTCGTTATACTTTGAAAGTTGATGCTCATTTTGGAAAGGTAAATTTTCATTGTTTACTTTCTTTAGGTATGCTTATTGTATTGTTTATTTCTATGATTGTGATGTGTTAAACTTTTGTTATTCTAAGTTATGCTTTGGTAACCATATTTATACTATTTTTGAATTTTAACCTTTTTAAATTTATAGATGTGCCTTTGTATTTAATTTGGATTATGTATCATTATTTGAATCATTTGTATCCATTATATATATTTTTTTTCATTTTCAATTATAAACATGAATAAATGTGGTTCCCATGCATTCTTTGGTATGCACAATAATATTTAGATCTCCTCACTAGGTGTAGAGGGGGTAGTTTGATCAACTTAGCTTTAATCATTTCCCTTAATACCTCACTTGAAATATTATTTTATATTTAAATGATTTTAGAATCACTAGTTCTAGATATACTTTTTTGTGATTTATGATTTGGATATTAAAGAGTATTAGGCACAACTTTGCTAGGTGTAGATGCATATACATGGTTTATGCTAGCATATTCTAAAGACTGTGTACATGTAATTTGATTTGGCAATAATGTTACCTATTCAATTAATAAATAATTTTGATTATGTAAATATAATATTATCTTGATCATACATATAATTTCATCCCTTAGAGTTCATAAGTGCAAACCCTACTTGCTTCTGATTGAACTTGTAACCACACACCCTATAGGGAAGAACTATGAATAAGCTGAGTATGGGTATTAATAGAAATGGTATAGGATGATTCATATCATGGAAGAGTGATAACATAGACCTGGCTAGAGGGAAATTATCTATCACCCTCATAGATATGAGGAGGAGAAGGAGATTATTTCTTGTGCATAAGATATGACATTGAAACTTGAAACCTGGTTGTTATCTTATGTAATAGATCCCCTATGTATGTAAGGATCTATATATTAATTAAATTTTGCATAAGAAAATAATAACATGCTAGAGATAGAATTAAATTTGACATACATTATAATTGATATAAAGTATCATATATACATGTGTTTATGTCTTTTTGAGTTCATTTTGAACTAGAGGAAACAAGAATGTAAATGAAAGTATTAAACTTTGCATCAAAAAGTGATAAACCTCTTCTATCATTGTTATCAATATTATATCAAATAAATTTAGAAAATGTATGGTTATAAAATCTTAATGTTATAAATGTAAACCCTAGGGTTATCTAGGGTTAGGACTTGTGCAATATTCGAAGTCAGGTTTACCAAATGTTTAACCTTTTAGGACTTAACTTGTGTAAATATTATGTTTGTTAAAGATCTAAGTAGAATAAATTAGGTAAATAATATATATTAAATATAACCACTGATTAGTTATAAAATTGACTAACTTTGCCTTTTCTAAAAATATTAATAAATTGTATAAGAAATGACTTCGCTAGAAAACAACTGATACAAAGATCTAGGTGCTAGAAATTGAGATGGAAGCTAGTCTGAGTGTGGTAAACTAGATCTATGTCAAAACCCCTCTTGGATAGTAGCACCATTATTGGAAAAGTGGTATTAGTGTCTTGATATTGGTGGTAGTGTCTTTTATATAGGACTATCTTAAGCTTCTGGGTTCACATACATCTAGATATTTGAGGTTTATTCATACATTCACAAGTTTTAAAACCCTATTTTTTTTGTAATGATTGATTTATTATTAAAACCCTAATCATCCATGTAACTAGGGTAAGGGATAAAAAAATTTGTTTATTAGTAGGGTAGGATGGATATCTTAAACACCCAACTATAAAGAGAGTTGCTTGTATACCAATAATCTAAAGAGAGATCAATCTTGATGTAGTTATCCCCACCTTAGTTTTAGTGCAAGTGCAAGTGATGCTAGTATGATAGTGGCCTTGAGTGACTTGAATGTGCTTGAGACTAGAAATCTAGATAATATAAGCTTAGGGATGTTGTAGATGGTAGTATGCAAAAGTAAGGTATAATAGGGATTGATAACCTTAATTTTTCTCAACTCGTTCTAAATTTGAACATGTATTTTGCATTTGATTTCCATTTAGTGGTTAGAGTTCTAAAATTCATGTATTTATACTATTTGTGTGAGTGATAAAATATATCTAGGTTGACCTTAGGAGGTTCTAGTTTTGAAAAGATATCCATTTTAGAAAATATATGGAAAATGACATTAGCACCATTTTGGGGACACTTAATCAATGTGGTGCTAGTGTCTTTATTATGGCACTACTATCTAGCTTTTAGAACACTAGGCATGAAGGGACAAGATTGGGAAATGATCATCTGGGACTACTTTGGAGATGACTAGGGACCTTAGGGGCCTATATAAACACTATATAAGTGTGAAATTAGGCTCTAGCATATGTATAGGGCTAAAAAATGGATAGGTAGTCTCAAATAACACTCTTAGCACTCAAATACCATGTTTGGGTTATTACAGTTGATTTAAAATGACTAAAATTTGTGAATGAAAACTAACCTATCATAAAAATATAACTCTATAAATATTATCAAAGATTAAGAACATATGCTCTCACCTTATTATAAAGGTTCTCTCATATCACTACTTCTAAGAATTTAAGAAAATATTCTAACCTATGGTCTAAGTTTGTCAAGTTAGGTAAAATATGGCTAAGGGTCTACAACCTAGAAATAGGACAACATTTAGATCCTAGATGAAAACCCTTTCAAATATAACAAAGATAAAATCCAAGAAAAAAATAATGCAAAAAAATAAATGATGGTGAATATTTTAAATCAAGTGATAAACAATAACAAGTACACAAATTAGGTGTAGTAAATTTAGTCCTAACAATATGAAAGTGCATTAATGGTCCTTAAAAATAATTTTTTGAAAGTTAAAGTGTGAGATAATGATCAAGAAGGATTGGTGGAGGAAAATGGTTAAGTATATAACATTGAATATGGATGGAAATTATTAAAGTGCCATTTATGAGCTCACATACTTTTGATTTAATTATTTTGTAATTTATGCAATGTAAAATCCTAGGTTGTTAAAGTGTTGGAATAATAAATTAGGAACAAAATATATCAATATCAAAAACCACTAATTTGTATAATAATTGAATTGTTTGCTTAGCCTATAAATAGAAATAAATTACAAAAGAGATACCTAGATAGAAAATTGACTGAGATGAATAAGTGGAGGGATAAAAATCGGTGTAAAGATAGTGTAAAGTGTCACCAATAGAAAACAAGTGTCAAAACCCCTACTAGATAATAACATAGTCCCTTGGTCAATAGCTTATTGTGCTAGTGTCCTCTATGCCATGCTAATGCCTTGATGTAGTAGAGATATTTAACTCCTAGGTGGACCTTTATTTGGTTTTGAGAAGATTGTGCCTATGTGACTAAATGTTGGATCATTGTTTGTTCCCTATTTTGATTGATTTCAATGTGAAACCCTAAGCCTCTATGTTTTTTAGTGTATTTGAGGAGCACAAGTAGAAAAAGAGTGGTGTTATTAGGGTATCATAGGAATCAATGACCTTGATTTGCATAATTTTTTATGAGTTTATTTAATATTATTTGTATTTGATTTCCATTTAGGGGATAAATTAATGAAAATGGTTTTTATATAGCATTATGGTGCTTGTCGGGACATGAAATGAGTCTAGGCTGACCTCAAGGTACTTTACTAAATGGAAATACATATATTGGGAGTGAAAAGAACAAGGGTACATTAGCACTACCAATTTACCAATAAAATAGTGCACTACTATCTAAAGGGTTGTGTTAATGTCCAAGTGGAAGGAATTGATGGAAAAGGGACTTGTGTGCCTAAGTGAAGGCTCAATTCTGTTTTTGGTGTATCGATAGTTGGGTTGAACTTACACAAAAGATGAAAAGTGTTCAAGAGAGGACATAAGATAAGTCTATGGATAAGTTAAGGATAAGGTGGTCTCAATTGACACTCATTGCACTAAAATAAAATTTTAGATGACTACATTCCCCCCCCCTCTTTATTCTAGAAATGCATCAAAGTGAATTAAATAGATAAAGGAAAAATAGACATACCTAGAATTGCCTATGAGGTGAAGCCCATGAATCTAAGTTTGAGCTATAAATCATGATCCATTACATGTCATATGGATGAAACATGAATAAATTTATCCTTAAAAAATATCAAAATAAAATAAAAAACTAATTAAAGAGATGAAGGAAAGAGGAAAGGAATGAATACACCTCATTGGGTAGGTGAAACAATGCTAAAACTTGGTGACATCTAGTGTGTGTGAGTAGATGGTGATCATATGGTGAATAAATTAGATTGAACTAATTTATTACTCAATATGAATGTGTGGTTGGCTCAATAACTCAAACTTGCCTTGATTTCATCATTGCCTACCCTTATTTGGTGGATTAAAATCTATAAATATATTGTATTGGATTGATGGATTATCCAACCCTCTTATGTAGGTGGATTAAGAAATCAAGTAGGCTATGAATCCATCATTACCTACCCCTATTTTTTAGATATTCATTGAAAGATGAAACTATGTGATGTAACTAAAATCATGTAAGATGGCTCTGGGGCCACTCAAAAACTCTAAAATGTAAAATGGCTTAGGGACCACTCAGTATCTCTAAAACTTAAAATTAGTTAGGGGCCACTTGATAATTATAATAGCTATATATATAATGAGACATCAATATGGTGTAAATCTGGTCTAAAACTAGTGCAAATGGTGTTTGGAGTAATAATGTGTAGAATGACATGGATTTGTCGTTCTATCTAAGAGTATTGGTGCCAAATTGAACATATGGGCATAATGTGTCACACACATGCCCCCAAATTTGATATCTATGTTTATGGATTCTCGACCATATCAATAATTTGTGTTTGAGTATCTAAAACTAAAATTAGAGTGA
This sequence comes from Torreya grandis, assembly GCA_037957365.1. NCBI lineage: Eukaryota > Viridiplantae > Streptophyta > Pinopsida > Cupressales > Taxaceae > Torreya > Torreya grandis. The sequence continues at coordinate 643,416 of JARHVA010002151.1, read as the reverse complement.
TCATGCCACACATGATGCCACCAATCTAAGTAAACCTATGTAGTCTATGTATAAATTGAGTATATATTTAACTTGATTGATAATATATGACTAAGACTATGCAAATATGAACTATAACTATTATACATTTCAAATGATTATATAATTTTCTATTTCTAGAGCCATTAGATAGTACTGTGGTCCCATGGTTAATAGTGTACTATGCTAGTGTCCTTTTTGTGATGATATTGACCAAATGTGTTTTGTCTATGTAAAATAGATATTGATCTATATGTGATTATTTTTCAATATGTTTTCTTGAGTCTAGGCTTTGTATTTTATGTTTGCATGATGAGTTTTAAGTGCACTAAGATGGCATCATATCTATGACATACCCCTGTGAATGTTCCCTCTTTTGAGGGGAGTTGTTTAACCTCTACAATAATCTCCCTTAGAATAAAATATATGAATCATGTGTGTTATACTGAAAATATATGAAATATGTGTGATAAACTAATATAATGTGTATACATGAAAAAAAAATGTAGAATAGTCTAAGCATAAGTTTGTAATGTATGATGTATGTTAGATCTAGCATTCATAAGGTTGTCAAGATAGATAAAACAATGTAAAAATGTATAAGATAAAAAAATATCGATATAATCTCTATAAAGTACTTAAGGGATGGTGCATGATGTCCATTAAGGCACCCAAGGAGGAAGGGGAGATGCATGAGGTCCCTCATGGTATCATAACTAGATGTGAATGTAACAAGCAAGAGACAAGTGTCACGGCCATGATGCATGCATGAAAGAATTCATAAAAATACATGAGGCATGTAAATTAGGCCAAGGGGCCATAATACAAGGGACATGGTCATGTATCACTAATTTTGATAAAGAGCATACATACAAAGACATGTTCAAATGTCCACATAAAAAAAGAGAAAGCAAGGTTAGCTTAGATCCACATTAAAGGACATGTTCAAATGTCCACATACACAATCAAGAATCACACACAAGGACATGGGCACATTTTCAAAGCAGAAACATAATAACAGGAATTGGATTAAAACTATAGAATAATGACATATTAGAATTCCCTCAAATGGATTTAGAATCAAAGAGACACAATCAAATCTAAACTAGTAAATATAAAAATTAAAGTATGCATAAACATGTGGTATAAATCTATTTAAGATCAAAGTTGCACATAATCTAAATCTATAGTAGTTTTAGTAAAAAAAATTAGTGTAGTGTAGAATGATATAACCTGGTAAATTGAAATCTATGTATTATAATGCCCCCAATGGGAAATTACATTACTGTTGAATCTATGTATTTTTGTATGTGCCCATAGTGGGTAAATAGTAGTAAATTTGTATCTATGTATAGGACCTGATTCCTATAATGATTTGAAAACACTCGAAGAGAAAATGTGAAGCATGTATGTATGATAAAAACTAAATAGGCTAGCATAGATAACATATGTAGTACCTGGCAAATAGAAGTAATGTAAACATGGAAATGCATACAAACTAAAATTTGTATTTTTTGAGTAATATTTGAATATTTTTTTAATTTTTTAACATATTATATATATATATATATATATATATATATATTTATGAGTATAAGCTATGTAAAATTAATATGAAAATGAAACTATGTAGAATTATAGAGGAACATACTAACCAATGAGTCTCAAAATAGACTCACTATCAAGGTGTCATGTGTCAAATTAAGGAAGAGTGATCTCACATGATGTGTGAGGTGGTATCTAATATCCATGAATTATATTTACTAAGTAATTTAAACCTAAAATTTCATGTGGATTAGGGATATGAATCTATGGAACTAAATAAATAGGCATGTTAACTTTGGGGTTCTTGGGGACCCATCTAGTAGAATAAGTTGTAATTGTCATGGTTGCTCTATGTTGTAACCCTGATCTAGATGATAATAGGGTAGAGAGGATATTTATAATCCACAACATGTATCTAATGTAGGGATCTCTATAATAAATATCTTTATGGGCGAGTATGTATACATGATACTGTTGTAGGAGTATACCTAGTCTACACTAGTGGCTTAACTAATATTGGAGGTGTGTTAATGGAAGCTATGTTTAGAGTTGTGACTAGTGTTTTTCATGTAATTGGTTATGGAATAGGTAGAGGATACTCATATATATGGCCCTTGATTGTAACCACCTGATTGGCATGTATGTACTTAAGACATATGTCTACGATGGAAGGAATAGATCAAAGCTATATATCAAAGGCCTTATTGGGAGTGAAGTCACTATTTAATCACTATTCATGTTCATTATTCATGGTGATGTGGAAAATCCCATGGAGGATCCTTCATGTGGTAAATTTGATGTGAAATAAGATGGGGTGAAATTATTTTTGAGGTCCATGTGGAGAGGTTTTGATAAATTCAAAAAGGTGATTGAGAATTTTTTTGACTATTGGGTTATTTTTGGGGACAAAGACAAAGGAGGTCTTCATCATTATATTCAATCACATGGAGCGGTATGCCTTATTTTGGAGGAACATGGAGGTGATCATGGAGAATCACGAATATTCCCTTCTCTTTTAACCTTGGCATATGTGGGAGACATGTTTCCCTATTCATTACTATTCCTCATAGTGGAAGTATGGTGTTATATTTCCTCTCTCCTCTTTGATTCTCTCTTCTCTCATTAATTTTTATAAGTAAAGGATGAATTCCTTTGTAATGGTAAGATAAGGTGTGTGAAGTGAAGACTAGTTAAGTCTTCTTGTGAAATCTTGGTTGTAAGCTTGGTTGTAATCTTAACATAGGTGCATAGAAGAAAGGTGGTTGAGATAAATGAGAGAGGTGAGAGAGGGTGTTTTCACTGGTTATTATCCCTATTGTTTCCATTAATAAAAGGATGGAAAAATTTATCTCATGGATGTATCCCATTAGTTCAAACACATTATAATTTAATCTCCTATATTATGCATGATTTGATTTATTTTTTTGTAATTTATTTATTTCCATTTCATAGATTATCTTGATTTAAATTTAGAGGATATTTATGCTATTTATTATTCTAACAACTAGTATCAGATCAAAAGTTTTGATTTTTGAAGTTTAAATTACAAAAATTAAAGAATTTGAGATTGAGTGAGAGCTATGGTGGATGATAATAAATCAAAGGTAGACAATTTAAATGATAAAACTTTAGATTTTGGAAGATGTAAATGGAGGATTACCTCTTTCAGAAGAACCTCTACTTGTCATTAGGGTGTATAGATAATAAGCCAATGATAATGATAGATGAGGAGTGGGAGTTATTGGATAGGAAAGCACTTGGAATCATTTAGCTATTCCTTGAATCTATTGTAGTGTTAAAAATATCCCAAGAAAAGATGATGGAAAGACTTATGATCATCATATAGAAGTTATATGAAAACCCCACTACCTCAAATAAAAAATTTTGATGAAAAAATTATTTAATAAGAAAATGTTTGAAAATGGTTCAGTGTCAGATCATTTGAATGAGTTTAACATGGTTATTATTCAGCTAAATTGTTAAAAATTTAGGTTTTTGCCCACAAGATTGCCCAAATCGCAGCTCTGATACCACTTGTAATGAAATTACTTCAACAATAAAGTAGAATAGCATAAATATATCCAAATATGATTGAAATATATCATAATATATGATAATAGATAAGCCACTTCCAGGGGGAAACCTCCACAAGATTTAATAAGATTAGAATTCACAATATGATGTTAAATAATTACCCTCTACCTCTTATATATAGTCTATCTAGGCCATGGTTACTCGATAGGCTGACCTACTAACCAAATGAATGCATAGAGAAATGTGATATAGCATCAAAGAGGGGTAAGTAAGCCACAAGTAGGCTATTCCTATCCTCATACATGTAATAGGTTAGGGTCATAGCATGCCCTTCCCCTTCAAACCAATGTTGTCCTCAACATTGAACAACTCTAGATGTTGTTGCAAAAAATCCTCACCTTCCCAAGTTGCATCTTCACTGCTCAGGTTCTTCCAATTGATCAGATATTCCCTAATATCTCTAGTTCTTAACCTCTTAGTATGAGTTTGGAGGATCTTCTCTAGTTCCAAAATGACTCATCCCTCTTCATCTAGTTCTAGGAGTTCTATCTGGGCTAAAATTGTCTCTCCAATGACCTTCTTCAAACATGAAACATGAAATACTAGGTGTATGCGAGATGAATGAGGTAACTCAAGCTTATAAGCCACACTTCCAATTTTTTGAAGAACCTGATAAGGGAAATAATACTTAAAAGCAAGTTTGTTGTCCTTTTTATGTTGCTTCAAGGACATCTGCTTATAAGGTTGCAAACGAACAAATACCTAGTCATCCACCTCAAATTTTCTCTCACTATGGTGTTGATCTACTTGTTGCTTCATCCTATTTTGTGGCATGGCCAAATTCTCTCTCAAACTAGCCAAAACCTCTTGTTGATGCTGAATGTGCTCCTCCACATTTTGAACCTTGGTTTGCACCTTTAATGAAGAAGTGATCGAAGGTGGATGGTAACCATATAGTGCTAGAAATGAAGACATTTTAGAAGAGGTATGGAAAGATGTGTTATACCACCATTCTGCAAGTGGTAGCCATTTAACCCAATGTTCATTTTTATTTGATACACAACAATAGAGATACCCCTCTAAACATTTGTTAACCACTTCTATTTGTCCATCAAATTGGGGGTGGTAAGATGAGCTATGAGCTAGTTGAGTAGCCAAATAAGAAAATAGTTTAGTCCAGAAATTACTAGTGAAAATAGGATCATGATCACTTACAATTATTTTGGGGGTTCCATGTAATTGAGAACTACTTCTATAAAAATATTTGCTACTGTACTTGCTGAAAATGGGTGTGGAGAGCACAAAAATGGGCATATTTTGTAAGCCTATCCACAATAACCAAGATAACATTTTTAGCTTCAGAACAAGGCAACCCTGTGATGAAATCCATGGAAACCTTCTCCCACCTTTGACTAAGAGTTGCTAATGGTTGTAACAGACCTAAGGTCTTAATTGTCTCACCTTTATTCTATTGGCATATCAAGCATTCTGCCACAAAATTTTGTACATCTCCCTTGAGTCCTTCCCAAAATAAGTCTTTCTTAATTTTGTGATATGTTTTCAAGAACCCTGAGTGTCCCCCAATTACAGATGCATGCAACTCCATAAGAATCTTATGCTTAAGCTCAAAATTTTTGCACAAGTATAACCTACCCTTATACCATATGACATTACTTTTCCCTTCAAATTTTTTAGAGGCTTAAGTACCTTGTTGGAGATTTTGAATCAGAACCTATGTATCCTTGTCTTGCTCCCATTCCAATCTGGCTTCATCCACCCAATCTGTTTGCAATATGGATACTTCACCAAGTAATGTTTCTATGGATGTATCTCATCTAGATAGTGCATCTACTACTACATTATCTTTACCCTTCTTATAGATGATTTCAAAATAATAACCCAGCATTTTGGTTACCCACTTTTTTTGTTCCTTAGATGATAATCTTTGCTCCAAAAATTATTTGAGACTATCATGATCATTTTTCACCTTAAAGTGTCTACCCATCAGATAAGGCCTCCATTGTTTAACTACATGAAGAATAACCATCATTTATTTCTCATAAATAGGTTTTTGTAGATTCTTACCTTTTAATTGATGACTCTCAAATGCAATGGGTCTTCCTTCTTGCATTAGTACCACTCCTAACCCAGATCCAAAAGCATCACATTCATCAGTGAATGTCTTTGAGAAGTTTGGAGTAGCCAAAATTGGAGTGGTGCACATAGCTACTTTTAGTTTCTCAAATTATTTGGTGGTGGCATCATTCTAATGGAAGGCATCCTTCTTTAGCAATGCAGTGAGTGGAGTTGTTATGCTACCATAAACATTCACAAATCTTTGGTAATAACTTATTAGTCCTAAGAACCCTCTAAGGTTTTTAATAGTTTTTAGCATGTGCCATTCCATCATAGCTTTGATCTTTAGGTGATCAAATTTGACACCTTCATGGGAAATAATGTGAACTAGGTACTCTACCTCTTATACTCCAAAATCACATTTGGATGGCTTTACATAAAGCTGATGCTTCACTAAAACTATCAACACCTATTTCACATGTTGCCGATGTGCTTCACATGTCTGACTATAAATCAATATGTCATCAAAGAAAACCAACACAAACTTCTTTTAAAAAGGCCTAAAAATAGTGTTCATCAAGCTCTGAAAATTAGATGGTGCATTTATAAGACCAAAGGGCATTACCAAAAACTCATAATGGCCCTCATGCATTCTAAAAGCAGTTTTATGAACATCTTCATCCTTGATTCTAATTTGATGGTACCCTAAGTGAAGGTCTAATTTTGTGAAATAATTAGCACCATGTAACTCATCAAGTAAATCACCAATTACTAGAATAGGAAACTTATCTTTGATGGTGTACTTGTTGAGTTCCCTATAATCTGGGCACATCCTCCATGTGTCATCCTTCTTTCACACCATGACCACTGGTGATGAATATGCACTTTGGCTATGCCTGATGATCCCTTCCTCTAGCATCACATGGACCATTTTTTTTTATTTCACTCTTTTGTGCATATGGATATCTATATGGTTTGATATTTGGTGGTTGACTCCTTGGAAGTAGTTGAATGGCATGATCATGTTCTCTTATTGGTGTTGAGTTGTAGAGCTACAAGCTTCACTAATGAGAAAATGCAAAGGTTTTTGAGTTACACAGTAACCAACATCGGTCAGAACCTACTGACATTGGTCAGGGGTCAACCGACATCTACCGACATTAGTTATGCATCGGCTGACATCGATCATCTCCAGATAAACATCGACCAGCATCGGTCATCTGTGCATTCCCATAATTCTATTTTTAGGAGAATAGTTAGTTTGCATGTAAAGACTAAAATTAGTCTTGAGTCCGCTTTTCTATTTTTGGTAGGACAGATTTGAGCCTTTGATTAAGAGGTGAATCTAACGGTGGAGAATGCATGGCTCATGGAACCCTAGTGTTGTAGTTTACTATATAATAGAGTTAGATCCTTATAGCATGTAGGGTATAACAATTCAAGTAATTGAGTTGATTGTAATTGATAGAGAGAGAGAGAGAACTCTTGAGGAAGAATTATTGTACATCTTTAAGGTGTGAGGAGAAAGAGATTTATTCATTGTATTTCCTTCTAGAAGAGTTTAATACAAGATTAGTTATTTCTCATATCTCCTATTCTTTATTGTTTATGATTTCTAGTTACTTATTACTTCTGATTTAATTCCATGTTTAGTTGCTTATACAAAAGTAATCAATTGTACTCGTAGATCCTAACAAATGGTATCAGAGTGGGTTAGTGTTTGTTGATTACAGAATTCACTCATAGGGGTTTTTGATTGAGTGGGAGCTAAGCAATGGCAGAAGAAAGTAAACTAAGAATGGAAAAATTTAATGGCAAGAATTATCAATTATGGAGGATGTAGATAGAAGATTATCTGTATTAGAAAGATCTATACTTACCATTGGGTGGGGTTTCATGCAAGCCCATAGATATGCAAGATGGAGAATGGAATGTTTTTGATAGAAAGGCTCTTGGATCTATAAGGTTGAGCCTAGCATCTTCTATGATTTCCAACTTATCACAGGCAAAGACAATGGTAGAGTTAATGGTTGGCAAATTTATATGATAAACCGTCAGCTTTGAAAAAGGTATATCTTATGAAGCAATTATTTAATTTGCAAATGTAGGAAGGTGGATCAGTATCTAGTCATCTTAATGATTTCCATGCAATATTAAATCAGTTAAATTCAGTCAAAATAGTTTTTGATGATGAAATTAAGGCTCTCTTAATCTTATGCTCTTTACCTAAAAGTTGGCATAGTTTGGTAATGACAGCTAGTAATACTACATCTACTTCAAATATCTTGAAAGTTGATGATGTTGTCAGTGTAATCTTGAATGAAGAAATTCATAGGAAAAGCACAGGGGAAACATCAGTTAATGATTTAAGTGTTGAAAGCAGGGGAAGGCAAAGAGAGAAGGGCAAGCAAGGGAAATCAAGCTCAAAGATGGGAAGGAGATCCAAATCTAGAAATGGAAGTACAACCTGCTGGAATTGTGGAAAGAAAGGGCATGCAAAGAAAGATTGTTGGTTGAAGGATAACAAAGAAAATCAGCATGAAGGTAATAAAGAAGCAAAAGTTGTAGGTATTGTTGCACAAGATGCTCTTATATTTTCTTTGGATAATAAAGTAGAATCTTGGGTTTTAGATTATGGTGCCTCTTTCCATGCAACCCCAAATAGAGAATTTTTCAATGATTATGTCCATGGAGATTTTGTAAAAGTTCATTTAGGGGATGATGAGCCTTGTAAAATTGTTGGCAAAGGAAAATTACAGTTGAAATTGCAGAATGACAACACATGGGTGTTAAAGGATGTCATGCATTACCCATCCTGAAGAGGAATCTGATTTCTGTAGGAAAGTTGGGTGATGAGGGTTGCATAGTAACTCTCACAGCTGAATCTTGGAAAGTTCCCAAGGGTACACTTTTATTATCTAGAGGTAAGAGAGTAGGTACACTTTATCTATTTACTTATATTACTGATTATTCTCCTTCTATTTTATCTACTTCAGATGTAGATGCAAAGTTGTGGCACTGTAGGCTTGGTCACATGAGTGAGAAGGGAATGAATGTTCTTAAGTCAAAAGGTAAGCTTTCAGATTTGAAAAGCATAGATATAGATTTCTGTGAGCATTGTATCTTTGGGAAATAGAAGAAAGTGAGGTTTCTCAAAACTGGGTCAATAAAGAAGAAGCACAAGTTGGAGCTTGTTCACACAGACGTGTGGGGACCAGCTCAGGTAGCTTTTATTGAAGGATCATAGTATTATGTTTCTTTCATTGATGATGCTAAAAGAAAGGTATGGGTTTATTGCATAAAGAGAAAATCTAATGTTTTTGACACATTTAAGAAATGGAAAGCTTTGGTTGAGAATGAAACAGGTTTGAAATTGAAGTGCCTTAGATTTGACAATGGTGGTGAGTACTGCAGCAATAATTCAACATTTACTATTCTATGAGTGGAATACATAGGGAAAGGATAGTTCTAAGGACACCTCAGCAAAATGGAGTTGCTAAAAGGATGAATAGAATAATAATGGAGTGTGCACAAAGTATGAGGTTGCATGCTAGCTTGCCCTTACAATTTTGGGCAGAAGCTGTAGATACTACAGTTTACCTGATTAATAGAGGACCTTCTACTGCACTAGATGGTGGAATTCTAGAAGAGGTGTGGACAGGTAAAAAGGTAGATCTTTCATTTCTCAGAGTTTTTGGTTCTAAAGCTTTTGTGCACATTGATAAAGAAAATAGAAAGAAGTTGGATGCTAAATCTATGTGGTGCACTTTCATTGGTTATGGTTTTGGAGATTTCAGATTCTAATTGTGGAATTTAGAAACTAACAAAATTATTAGAAGTTGTGATGTAGTTTTCAATGAGAAGGTGATGTACAGTGATTAGCTCAAAAGGCTAAATAATTCTGAGCAGGGCAATCTTGATTTGGAATAGGTTATGATCCAAAATGAGCTCATGGGTAAAAATCATCACTCCCAAGAAAACATAGAGATCGACATTGGTCAGGCAAAAACTAATGTCAGTCAGGTAGAAACTAATGTTGATCATGTGGAAACTGATGTTGGCGGCATCGATCATGTGGAACCGAATCAATCAAGTGTAGACTGACATCGATCAGAGATGACTAGGATCGGTCACTGTCAAAAGAAAATTTGGGTGGATAGTAAGCTGTAAATGAGTCTCAAACACCCATAAGGAGGTCTAAAAGGGTAAGTAAACCTCCAATTCATTATTCCCCATCTTTATACTACTTTTTGCTCACTGATGATGGAGAACCAAAAAGTTTTGATGAGGCAATGTAGGTAGAATCTAGGAAACAGTGGAAGCATGGCATGAATGAGGAAATTGATTCCTTGGAAGAGAACCATATGTGGGATTTCGTTGAGTTTCCAACCAGAAAGAAAACACTAAAAAACAAATGGGTTTACAGGTTAAAGGAAGGAGAAAATGGACAAATGAGACATAAGGCCAAGTTGGTAGTAAAAGGATTTACACAAAAACTAGGTATTGATTTTGGTGAATTTTTTTCTCCTGTAGTAAAGATGAATTCTATTCAGACTGTATTATCTTTAGTTTCTATTGAGGATTTGCATCTTGAGCAGCTTGATTTTAAGCCAGCATTTCTTCATGGAGATTTGGATGAAGAGATAAACATAGATCAACTGGAAGGTTTTGAGGTCAAAGGTAAGGAGAAACTTGTGTGCAGGTTGAAGAAAAGCCTATATGGTCTTAAGCAAGCTCCAAGACAATGGTATTTGAGGTTTGATAGGTTTATGATAGAGCATGGCTTTAGTAAATGTCAATCTGACCATTGTGTTTATTTTAATAGATTGGATAATGGTAGTTATATTATCCTATTACTATATGTAGATGATATGCTTGTTGCAAGTTCACACATGCAAGATATTACTGAGCTTAAGGTAAAATTAGCTCACACATTTGCATGAAGGATTTAGGATCAGTAAAGAAAATCCTTGGCATGAGTATTAAGAGAGATAGGAAAAATCACAGGTTAATTTTGTCTCAAGATGATTATGTGAATAAGGTGTTGGAGAGGTTTAATATGCAAGATACAAAACTGGTAAGCACACCTATGGATGGACACTTCAAGTTGAGCAAAGAACAGTGTCCTAAATCACATGATGAGGTTGAGTACATGAGTAGAGTTCCATATGCTTTAGAAATTGGGAGCTTGATGTATGCAATGGTATGTATTAGACCTGATATTGCCCAAGCAATGGGAGTTGTCATCAATTTTATGGCCAATTCAGGAAAGGAACACTAGAAAATAGTTCAGTGGAATCTCAGATATCTGAGAGGGACCAGTAGTAGGCATTTATGTTATGCAGGGTCAAACACTTCTCTACATGGGTATGTAGATTCAGATATGGTAGGTGACTTGGATGGCAGGAGAAGCACCATAGGATATGTGTTCACTATTGGTGGAATGGTGGTTAGCTAGATTTCAAAGTTGCAGAAGGTTGTTGCCTTACCTACTACAGAGGCAGAATACATTGCAGTCATAGAGGCTAGCAAGGAAATTATTTAGATGACTTGGTTCATGGAAGAGTTGGGAAAGGAGCAAAAGAGTTACAAATTATATAGTGATAGTCAAAGTGCAATTCATTTGGCAAAGAATTCAGCCTTTCATTCAAGAACCAAACATATACAGCTTAGGTACCACTTCATTAGATAGATATTGGAGGATGGTCAATTGAAGCTGGAAAAGATCCATATAGATAAGAACCCTACTGATATGTTAACAAAGCTGATAACAAAGGAGAATTTGAATCTTCATTCAACCTTTGTTGGTCTTCAAGATTAAACTTGAAGATGGAGAAACAAGCTAGAGGATGTTGTTGTATAGGTATAGGTGCAACTGTTTATCTCCAAGTGGGATATTGTTGAGTTGTGGAGCTAAAAGCTTCACCAATGAGCAAATGCAAAGGTTACTAGCTTAACAGTAACTGATGTTGGTCAGAACCTGCCGACATTAGTCAAGGGTTGACTGACATCTACCGACATTGGTTATGAATTGGATGACATCGGTCATCTCTAGATAGACATTGACCGGCATCGGTCATCTGTGCATTCCTAGAATTATATTTTTAGGAGAAAAGTTAGTTTGCATGTAAAGACTAAAATTAGTCTTGAGTCCACTTTTTTATTTTTGGCAGGACAGATTTGAGCCTTTGATTAAGAGGTGGATCTAATGATGGATAATGCATGGGTCATGGAACCCTAGTGTTGTAGTTTACTATATAATAGGGTTAGATCTTCATAGCATGTAGGGTATAACAATTCAAGTAATTGAGTTGATTGTAATTGATAGAGAGAGAGAGAGAACTCTTGAGGGAGAATTACTGTACATCTTCGAGGTGTGAGGAGACAGAGATTTCTTCATTGTATTTCTTTCTAGAAGAGTTTAATACAAGATTGGTTGTTTCTCATATCTCCTATTATTTGTTGTTTCTGATTTCTAGTTACTTATTACTTCTGGTTTAATTTTGTGTTTAGTTTCTTATACAAAAGTAATCAATTATACTCGTAGATCCTAACAATTGGTGGTAGTCCTTTTGGCATGGCCCCAAAAATAGATGGGTGGTCATCAAGAATCATCTATAGATCAGGATGTGTAGATGCTTGTGTGGGTTGAAATTTTATGGAACATAATTGTACAATAATTCCCTATGTCCCCTTTTTTAGTATCTTGGTCATCTAATTTGAACTAACCAATTATGGAGATTTTGCCTGTAATCCATGTAGTTCAATTTTCCTACCTTCAGAATGAAAGCACATGAATAGTTCCTAGAAGTTCATCTCAATGGTACCCAAGGTTGTGAGCCATTGGAATCCAAAAACAATGTCTATGTTACCCATGGGAATAGAAAACATAAGAGAATCAAGATTGTACTCACCCATAACAAGCTTAATACTATGGCATTTGCCTGAACAATTAATTGTGCCACCATCTATAATCATGACTTGAAATTTTAGTGTTGGGTAGATGAAATAGTTCAATTGAGTGGCCAACTTATGGTTGATGAAGTTATGTGTGCTCCCTGAATCAATCAACACTATCACCTTTTATTTCTTGAGGAAACCCACCACCTTAAGAGTTTGTGGAGTGCTAATGCCTGCAAGTGCATGATAAGAGAATGTAGGTTGGGAATTTTTAGGTACCTCCTCGATCTCTTCCTCATCATCATTGGAGGCATCATCTTCTTATTTTTCTTCATTGGATCCCTCAATGTATAATAACTTCTTCTCATCACATCTATGTCCTTTGCTCCACTTTCCATCACAACTGAAACATAATCCTTTTACACGCTTCTCTTCAATTTGCTATGGGGTCAATCTAGTCAGTGGAGGAAATGTTGGTGTCGATATGCTATGATCTTTGAAGTGAGTGAATGGCTTCTTCTTATTGGCTATGAATTTTTCCTCAGCTCTACGTGCCATGATAATAGAATCAAAAATCTTAAGTGGATTAAACATGCGTACCTCATGTTGAATGTGGTCCTTGAATCCACCCAAAAATAGGTCATTCAATTTCTCAAAAATTGTCTCCACCCATAAGGATAGGTTCTAAAAATGATGAATATAATCCTTGATAGAGCTAGTCTATCACAATTTTTCTAGTTTGTTGAAGTAATTCTCTGTCACACTATTGCCATAGTGTAATTGCAACTCCTCTGTAAAAACTGACCAAGTGACATTGAGAGTCATCTTTTTTATTTTGAGCACACAACCATCGATACCAAATGAATTGATCAGGTTCAAGATACAAGGATGTGATGGTAACCTTCTATCCACCTGGGATCTGATGTAGATCAAAAAAAAATTCCATTTTGTTGATCTAATTGAGTGGATATTTTCCATCAAATTTGTGTATATCCACCTTTGGTAACAGGTTCCTCTGTGGCACTGTAGTTAGATTTGAAGTAGACTGGTTGGGAGAACCACCCTAGTGGGGTTGTGCAATAGCATTAGCTAGATGATTTTACTGATTAGTTTTCATAGTTGTTATGATATCTACCAAACTATCTTATATACATTTCATATTAGATTGTATGCCTCGCACCTCACTCTGAATTCCTTGCACACTATAGTCAAGTTGGCTCACTTTATGATCTATGTTAGAGAACCTGGGTATAAAGGGTCTAGTACATCCTCCTTCTAACTTCATATCTTCCTTTTTAGGAGTTTTACCTAGAGTTTTAGCACCCTTTCCTCAGCCTCGAGTTTGTGGACCTCCCATAAAAGGGCTTTATGATGTCGACCTTGATTGGCACTTTTTGACCCAACTTTGACCAAGTGATTTTAGAATTATGTCAGCCTCAAATAAAAACATACAAAGAACATACCATATCCAAATTTTTCTAATCTTTTCAAAAATGTAAATAACTCTAAAAAATTCTTTGAATTGCGTACTATAGAGCAATTTTATGAAAAACACTAAAATAGAGATAACTTTTGTAAACAAGATCAAAATAATCTAAAATTTTAATGGAAGCTTAATTTAATTATTTCACACATCCATTAAAAAAATTTAGATAATTTCACAACTATTTTTCATATATAGCCAAATTAAAAAAATTAGGTTTTCACCCACAAGATTGCCCAAATCACAACTCTGATACCACTTGTAATGAAATTACTTCAACAATAAAGTAGAATAGAAGAAATATATCTAAATATGACTGAAATATATCAGAACATATGATAATATACAAGCCACTTTGAGGGGGTAACCTCCACAAGCTTCAATATGAGTAGAATTCACAATATGATGTTAAACAATTACCCTCTACATCCTATATATAGTCTATCTAGGTGATGGTTACTCCATAGGCTGACCTACTACCAAATGAATGCATAGAGAAATGTGATATAGCATCAAATAGGGATAATTAAGCCATAAGTCAGCTATTCCTATCCTCATACATGCGATAGGTTAGGGCCGTAACATAAATCATGTGAATATTAACTTTGACGATGAAGTCGGGGCTATTCTCATTCCATGGTCCTTACTTGAGAGCTATAATAACTTGTTAATGGTAGTAATCAACTCAGTCTCTAATATTTATAAAAAGTTTGAATATGTGGTGGGTTTGATCCTAAGTGAGTAAATGTGAAGTAAATGCATAGTTGAAGTGTTCATGTTGGGGAATGAATTGAAAATGGATAATATGGGAAGGCATAAGTATAGAGAAAGAGGGAACCATGGAAAATCAAATAAGGTTCAAGATCCAAATCTAGAGGCAAGATGGAATGTTATAATTATGAGAAGCTAGGACATGCAAATAAATAATCTTAGATCCTATGTGGAAAATAAACAAAGGAACAACAAGAAGGTAAAAAATAAGCAAATGTAGTAGGTGATGTATTATAAGATGCTCTTATTTTTTATTTAGATAATATATCTAAATCTTAGGTTTTATATTCTGGGACTTCTTTT
Source organism: Torreya grandis (assembly GCA_037957365.1). NCBI lineage: Eukaryota > Viridiplantae > Streptophyta > Pinopsida > Cupressales > Taxaceae > Torreya > Torreya grandis. The sequence goes on along the minus strand of JARHVA010002151.1, from coordinate 628,286 downwards.
CAAGCTACACCTCATAGACATTATTTTCAAGATTATGTTCAAGGTAATTATGGGAATGTTTACCTTGGTTATGATTAACCTTAAAGCATTATGGGAAAATGAAGTGTTGAGCTTCAACTAAAAAATAGAAACACTTGGGTTATTAAGTATGTTAGGCATTTTATAAGTTTGACGATAAATCTAATCTTTTAGGATAGTTGGGTATTAATGATTTTATGGTCACATTTATAAGAAACTCATGGATGGATACCAAGGGTGCTCTAGTGGTTGTAAAATGTGAAAAAGTGGGTAATTTATATTTAACCATAGATAATAATGATTAATCTTGTGATTTAGTTACTATAGGTACAAACACATCTATGTGACACTACAAACTTGGCCATATGAGTGAAAAAGGCATGAAGATCCTACATTCAAATGAGAAACTACTAGGATTGAAAGAAATTAACTTGGAATTTTGTGAACACTATGTGTATGGGAAACAAAAACATGTGAGGTTTCTCAGAGTTGGACTGACCAAGGAGTATAAGTTAGAGCTTGTGCTTATAGATGTATGGGGACTAGCTCAAGTATCTTCACTTGGTGGTTCACTTTATTATGTTACATTTATTGATGATACAACTAGGAAGGTTTGGGTTTATTGTATAAAATGGAAATTTGATGTTTTTGATCCTTTCAAAATATGGAGAGATTTATTTTAGAATTAAATAAGTTTAAAGCTAAAATTCCTCAAGTCAAATAATGGTGGTGAATATTGTAGCAAGGATTTTGATAATTATTGTTCACTAAATGGAATCTATAGATAGAATATGGTTCTAAGAACACCACAATAGAATGGTGTGTTAGAAAATATGAACATGACTATCATGGAGCATGATATAACCACGATACTGCAGGTATGGTTACCCTTATAGTTTTAGATGGATGATGTAGATATAACACTTTACCGAATAAACAAAGGACCCTCGACTATTCTGGATGGTGGTATACCAAAGGAGGCATGGATTCTTAAGAAAGTAGACTATTAGTTTATAAAGGATTTTAGTTTTGAGGAATTTTATCAAATTGAAAAAAAGATAGGATAAAATTAGAGGCTAAGTCTCAAAAATGTAAATTTATTGGCTATAGCACTAATGACTCTGGATTCTAGTTGTGGAGTTTGGAAGATAAGAAAATAATTAGGAGTAGAGATCTTATCTTCAATGAAAAAGTCATGTAAAGGGATTAGTTGCAATAAAATAATCAAGAATAATCCAAGAAAGAGGACACATTATTTGAGGACATTATATAATAAAATTTCCAAAATATTCTAGTTCAAAATGTGTAACAATAATAGGAACCCCAAACCCCTATTGTTAGAAGATCTACTAGAGTAAGTAGACTGCTTGAATAGTTCTTTCTTTTTAATTATTTATTCCTTTTTTTATGGTGGTGATCTAGATAACTATGAAAAAGTAGTGCATGTTGATGCCAAGGACAAGTGGGAGTAAATTATGGATGAAGAATGTTAATCTCTAATGATAAACCAAACATGGGATTTGGTGGAGCTTCCAAAGGGAAATAAGGAATTATAGAACAAATGGATGTACAAGATAAATTTTTAGGATTCAGGTAAAAGGATGTACTAGGCTAGAATTGTGGTGAAAGGTTTTGTACATAAGAAAGGTATAAATTTTAAATAAATATTCTATTTTATTGTTAAGATGACTTCAATTAGAATTGTTTTGAGTTTAGTTGTCTTTAAAAATCTGCACTTAGAACAATTATATGATAAGACTGCTTTACTTCAAGGGTATTTGGAGGAGGATATTTACATGGAGAAGCCACCAGGTTATGAATTCAATGGTAAGCTTAATTTGTTGTGTAAACTAAATAAGAGCTTATATGTCCTAAAGCAAGCTCTAAGACAATGGCATATTAAATTTTATAGTTTTATGATGGAAGAGGGTTATTACAAATGTCATTCTAACCATTATGTTTATTTTAAAATATTAGAAAATGACATCTATATTATCCTACTTTTGTAATTAGATGATACACTTGTTGTAGGTTCTAACATGTAGGATATCAATTTAATCAATAGATAGTTGAGTGATTATTTTTATATGAAGGATATAGTTTCTCCTAAATAGATCCTTGGTATGAGAATATCTAGAGATAGAAATAATTAGAATTTGACATTATCATAGGGAAAGTGCATCAAGAAAGTTTTGGAAAGGTTTATCATGTAAGATGTAAATCTAGTTAGGATACTTTTGGAAAGACACTTCAAAATAATAAAGGAACAATATCATAAAACATAAGAATAAAATAATCTCATGTCCAAGACACCTTACTCATCATCATTTATTAGTTTAATATATGAGATGTTGTGTATGAGGCTAGACATTTCACATATAGTAGGAGTATTGAATAGGCTCATGATCAATCTAGGGAAGGAACACTAGAACACAATCAAATAGATCCTTTGTAAGGTGAAATGGATGTCACCTTACATGGTTATTTTGATTCGGACATGGAAGGTGACTTGGATGGTAGAAAAATCACTATAAGGTATATGTTCATAGTAGGTGGTATAGTATTTAGTTGGATATCACATCTATATAAGGTTGGATCAGTTTCAATCATAGAGGCTGAGTATGTTACCATTACAAAAGAGAACAAGGAAATGATTTAGTTAGAGAGGCTAATAGAATATTTATGACATAAGTATTGAAAAGGTATACCATAAAGTGAAAATCCAAGTGCCATCCATCTAGCAAAAAACTTAGCTTTTCACTCCAAGATAAAGCATATTCATTTTTGGTATCATTTCATATGGATAGTATTGAAGGAGGAATAACTAAATCTTGAAAAGATGAATATCAATGAAAATCTTGTAGATATGATGACCAAGGTGGTTGGAAGAGTGAATATGAATTATTGTTCATTTTTAGTTGATATTCATGGATGAAAATAAGAATGATTAATTTACTTAGTAGATGTAGTAGATGGAAGATATATACATTTATGTATATTGACATTAGGTGGGATAATGTTGTGAGTAAAGTTACTATTCATAAACACTATTCATAGTCACCATTCATGGTGATTTGTCATATTGGTGATGTGGTATTTAGGTGATGTGACATGGTCCATGGCGAATCTTTCATGTGTTAAGATTGATGTTAAATAAGATGGGGTGTAATTCTTATGGAGGTCCATGTGGAGAGGTTTTGATAAAGTCAAAAAGGTGATTGAGAAATGTTTTGACTCTTGGATGCATATGGGGGACAAGGACATAGAATATATCCATCATTTTATTTGCTCATGTAGAGTGGGATGTCCTCTTTTGGAGGCACATGGAGGTGATCATGGTGCATCATGAATATTCCCTTCTCTTTTTACCTTATCACATGTGGGAGAGATATTTCTTTATTCATTACTATTCCTCCAAATGTAAGTGTGGTGAAATATTTCCTCTCTCTCTCTTTGATTATCTCTTCTCTCTTATCTCATGAATTTATATAAGTATGCATTTCTTTTTAATGGAAAGGCAAGGTGTGTGAGGTGAAGACTAGTTAGGTATTTATTTTCAATCTTGGTTGTAAGCTTAACATAGGTGCATAGAAGAAAGGAACCTGAGACAAAGGAGATGGGTGTGATAGGGTGTAGGTAAATATTTTTAGTGGATGTATCCCATTGGGTGAACCACACTATATTATTTTCTCCTATATTATGCATGGTTTGATTTAATTTTTTGTAAGTTTTTTAATTTCCATTTCATATCTTCTCTTGATTACAATTTAGAGGATATTTATGCTATTAATAATCCTAATAGGCCTACCCAATAACATATCAAATGTGTCAACACTATGTACAACTAGAAATCTAGTGGCCACATCTGTAGGCCCAACCTATAATGGAAGTATGATCTCCCCAATGGATATTTGAGCATGGCCATTAAATCCATGAATAACTATGTCTATTTGATAAATATCCTACTCTAAAAAAACCAAGTGATTTATAATTATAATATTACACATATTAATGCTTGACCCATTGTCAACCATGATTCTCTCAATAGGATTATAATCAACATAATCTCATACAAAGAGTACATATAAATTTAATTCATCATTAATGATCTTTTCCTCTATTAAAGTGATGAGGGATCTATTTGGCATTATAGTATGATGAACACTAATGATATTTTTTAAAGGATCTGTGACCATCATATGAGTATGATAATATGTTGGTGGTGGATGTGCCTGATAATTATAATGACAACCTAAATTATTTTCAATCTCACTAATTTTATGTTTTGGAAATGGATTAGAAAATATTTTCATTGCTTTTTCTTCTATTGGTTGTGCTTTGGGTGCCTCTATAGGATTGGTCACATCAATGATATATAATCTATTAAATCTTGTATCTTATGTCATAAGATGATGCATCTATTTATTGTATGGCTTGGTACCCTATAATAATTAAAAAATTCATTGGAATCATAATTATTTATAAGAGGCCTAGTCATATCAACCTCTTTGATGGTAATGAGAGATATGATGTTGCATTCAAAGAGATATTAGACAACACATGTTGGTGACTCAAGATGATTTATGAAATGTCTCCTTTGAGGAGATGATAAAACCATGCGAGGAGCTAGATCTGAGGTTACATTAACCATTATATTTTGCTCATTCTTGTTTTTAGTGGGCCTCACCTTATATGGGGGCTTATTAGAGCTCTTATTAGTTGAATCTGATCCAATTGTGTTCTTTAATTTTCCTATGGAGAGAAGCTTGAATTCTCATTCTTTCACTATATGGCATAGATCTGTGAATGATGGAAACGTTTTGAATAGTATAAATTCATGTAATGTTGATAATAAACTCTACTTGAATATATCTTGAAGTTGTTTATCTATCATGGGACTACTCATCTTTGTTAATAATTTTATAACATAAGATATATTCAACTATTGACTCATTAGATTTTTGAAAGAGTTGTAAAAATTTAGAGTATGAAATCTTATCATTGATGTTGATTGAAAAGTGTGACAAAAAAATATATGCTAGTGGATTAAATGTTGTGATGGACTGATTAGGAAGATCTTAGAACAATTGCAATTCATAGCCTTATAAATTATGGGGGGATAACTTAGTTAGGAGCCAATCATTAGACATATAGTCCAAACATGTTGCATGAAAAGAACATAGATGATTCTCTGGGTCACCCTTACCATCTTACATAATAATCTTGGGTTCCACAAATCCATAAGGAAAACGAGTTATCACTATATGTTGTGACAAAGGTATATGTAAGAGCATATATAATCCAAGGCATAAGATGGTTTAGTAGAAACTTGCTAAATATGTAACACCTTCATCTATAGAGAATGGATCTCTTACCCAATGAATTATTAAATTAAAGAGAACATATGTGTACTAGTCACAAGAGGTGTTTCCACTGGTGAGATTTGGCTCGTTGTATCATGTTGTTGTAGAATCTGAGTTTCCACAATAGTAAGTGTAACAATATTAGCTTATGTGGGGTTGGAGGATTGACCTATAGTAGACTTAAGGATCTCTTCTTAAATAATAAAAATAAGGTCATATTATATATCTAAATGTTTATAAATTAAATATTTCAATTGTCTCTTATTAGTCTCCTCAAATTAGTTATTAAATTTTACAATTGTAGGTTGGGAAGTAGGAAAAAAAATTTGTATATTTTAAACCTTTTAAGAAATTAAATATATGAAATATTGCATAAATATAATAGTGAAATAGATTTGATATTTTTAAATTAATTACTAATCATATAAATTAAAAGGATACAAACCCTAAGATAATATAAGGCTAGAGTTTAGATGCCATTTGAAGTAAATCAGGTTCACCAAATGATTTAACTATTTTGGGATGTGTGGAATGTAAAAATTTAGGTTGTTAAGGTGATATAATAATAAATCATGGAATAAATATAACAATATCAAAATCCATTTATTTGTAAAATAATTGAAATGTTTGCTTAGCCTATAAATAGCAATAAATTACAAAAGAGATAATTGGCTAGAAAATTTACTGAGACAAACAAGTGGAGGGATGAAAAATGGCATAGGGATAGTGCAAGGTGTCACTAATAGGAAAAAAGCATAAAGAACCCTCTATAAACATTAGGAATTTACACTATTACATTAGTATTAATAAATATTTCTTACAACCTCCCCATCATTTTCTATGTTAGTTAATTTAGTTTTACCATTTACCATCTTCCATCATGCAATTAGTCTTAATAATTACTTTTTACCTAGGCAACTAACTAATCCTCCCTAAATCTAGTCAAATCTCCCCAAATTTATTAGAAGTAAGTTATTTTAACATCTTAACAACTTCTCCCTAGCTGAACCTCATTAAAAACCACCTAGACTAAGTTTGACCTCATGAATTGGAGCTGTTTAAATGAACATGGTAAACATAGACTAGATTGATACCAATCCTCATGATCATCATTGATCTTGTTAAGATTGACGTCGATTTACAACCAAACCACACTCAAGCAAATGGATCCTAAATTCATACATTGGAATGCTATAAAAATTGTCTTGGAATACTTGCGAAATAATGTCATACCTAGCTCAGTCCATCCACACTCATTCAAAGGTTAAGAGCATCCTTGTCAATGTGATAATTCTCTGAAATACTAGAATAATTTTAAAGGTAAGTATATTTCTTATTTTTAATATATTTTGATTCCTATATTGTTTATTATCTTTAGTCTATTTAAATAATTAGTAACTATTCTTAAAAACAATTTAAAATACCTTAAATCCCACCTTTAGGCCCCATCCTAAGCTTTATGTACCCACATTCAGGATCGATGATGATTCCCCATATGAATCAACATCAATTACATAATCAATACTGATTCTGAGATAATCAACATTGATCCCTATGTTCTTATTTTTGGTCTAAAATATGAAGCTAGTTTAGTAATCTAAAATGATTTCAATTAGCAATCTCTGGTATTAAAATCATGAATATTTGTCTCTTGATGACATAACCAGACATTATACATGATGTGGTTTCCATCCATGATTTACCCATAGTCCCTCACCCACTCTCTGTAGACCAGAGTGATATCTTCTTTGACCTAGGACTTTGTATAAACATATTTTCCCCTAATATATAAATAGTCATTAAATAATTAAAAGTAATACAAGAATAAGAAGATTCAGATATAACTTATTGGAATGCAAGATTTAATAATATATATGCAATAGATTAATCTATTTCATTTGAGTATCACATCTATATTATCATATGCATTATTGTAATTTATATCATTACATTTTTTTATTAATTTATTAAAACAATGGACTAACATCCTCTTAATGAAGTGTACCACTTCCTAGAACTAATCCTGCATCAGGAAATCCACTTATCTATCTTATTAATCAATTCTTATCTAAGTTGTCTCTTATGTGCAATTAATTATTCCTAGCCAAAAAGGAGTTCCCACTTTGCTCGATCAATAGTGCACAACCTCCATCACAAGTATCCCTTAAAAATCTTGTATCATTTCTATTTTTGGTATGTTTATTTAATAAGTAAAAATGAATTAAAAAAATACTAAAACATTCTATCACACTTGGTGGGACCCTAGGTCTCATTATTCTTCTTATATTTCATTATGAAATCATTTGTTAGTTTTATTTTCTTGATTATGTGTTTACATTCAAAAAATAGAAAATAAAAAATTCTTTCTTTCCTTTCTAAGGTTAAAAAATAATTGCATTCATCCCCCTACTTTTTTATATAATCCACATAGATTAATCAAATCAGATTAATACATCATGATAGTCATACTTTCTCACACACAACCAAACCATGGTAATGTTAAAATAAGCATCAAAAAAATCTCCTACCTATGTGGACCCACTTATATTTCATCACCAAGGTAAAATTGACTCAGTGTACTAGCTGAATATAAAAATACTAGTAAATAAGTATAAAGGTGAAGCACCTAACACCCTTATCATTACAATGTGTGAAGTGAGGGGATAGGCCCTGATGCCAAACCATGTACTTCCTTCTAACATGAAATTAGGCCTTAAATACCTTTATGTATATCAAGGTTTCCATCCTTAAAAATAAATTGTAAACATCTTTAGACTACCATTTCTTAGTACCTTCATTATCCCATCTCCCCATCATATTCTAAATATAGTGTCTTAGAAAATTAAAAATATTTTAAGTATGTTTAGTAGTGTGTGTGTTTAATTTCACTAAAATTAGATAATTAAAATAATATTGTCTTTTCATTTCATAATTTATTTATTTTTAGTGTTATATGGTTTTAACACAAAAAAAATCTCTAAAAAAACTAAATCTCATAGCTTATTCTCATCCACAGAGAGCACACCAAGTCCTCCTACCTCTCTTGAATCCATGGGGGAAGACATTCCCCAATTTTATACATATGGAGACCCATAATTTTATAGTATATTGGATGGTAATCCAATTTCTCTCAACCATTATCTTATTACTTGATCTATATGGATTCATGTTTCCCTTTGAACCCAAACTTCCAAGTTTTTGTATGGCATGCCCCTAGAGGAACTTGAATTGATTGTTGTGGCCATGGTTTCCTCTTCCAAAAATCTTCCTCCAATAGGTTATGATACCAATGTATCATAACCCATAGATAATCCACCACTGGTAGTATCTAACAACTCTTCTTTGACCATTACCCAAGCCTAAAATGTTACTATAGCCCAACTTACACTTACTCTACCATCCACTACTTCACCCCAAAATTTAGTAATGTAAATCCTTGCAACTCTCCCACCTATCAAAAAAAGCATAATGTCAAATCCACAAACCCAAACCTTGTAATAGGTTCCTCGAAGTCATCCTATTCAACAATACAACCCTTTGAATACTCGATACCTAGCTCCCTCATAATCCTTTGTGATTGATCACCTTCACTCCTCCCCACAACAAAACATATCATTGAAATCCCCATAGTATGTGGCTAAATCTCAACCTTTCATGACCATTTTTGTTGTTTATCCCCTTTAACAAACATTTTCCACTCCATTCCCCACCTATCAACATTAATAACAAAACATCTTAGAGGGTATTCCTTAATAAAATACCCAACATGACCTCATAAACATCCTTATGAATAGGATGGCAAATCTAGAAGCTTCTGCCTTTGGGTAGAAAATTTTTCTCATGTACGATAAAATTTGCATTGAACCTATTAATCTTATCATCCCAATTAGGCCATATCCCTCATAGTGAAAACTTCCAAAATTTATGAAATTTCAAAACAAGGAAGATCCCCAGTAACACCTTAGGGAATTTAGACATGCTTGTTATATTATAACTCATGATGATGCTCTCCTTTTAAGGATTATTCCCATGTCATTATATGGAATAGCCTTAGATTGGTAAAAATCTATCCCTCATCACTTGTTTTCTTTTAGGAAATTAACCCAAATTTTCTTATAACACTTCTCCATTAATATTGTAAGTAGAGTAACCATAATTGACCTTACGCCATTAGACAATTTGTTGATGAATCTATTGATGACTTTGTAGTTAGGTGGAAAATATTTATAAATCAACTAACTTTTTCCCTTCCTCAACCTGAATTCATTGAGTTATTTGTGAGATCATGTGATAAGTATATCTCATCAACACTACAAGTACAATCATTTAAAACTTTTAACAAATCCTTCACCATGCCTATAAACTAGAATTCTAAACCTTAGAGGAAGGAAAGTTTAAGTAACATAATAATAAATTGAAACTTGGCCCATCTAAAGGGATTAACAATGTCAAAACTAAAGCCACATCAAATTTTATTGTCTTAAAATCAACACCTCTACAAATAAAGAACCAATCCAAACCTTCTACCTCCCAAACACAACCACAAAAACCCTTAACATAATTTCATCCTTAGAAATACATGTTGGGATATGAATAATCGGAAGCACACAATTGATTACCAAATACAAGCAACTTAATATGCGGAATTAACTAGAATCAACAAGTAACTAGAATCCAGAAATAACACATGATATGAGAGACAATACACAACTTGTATTAAAATTCTTGCAAAAAAGAATACAATAAATAAGATGCCACTTCTTCTCCATCACCTCTTTAGAGGCTTCCCACACCTCAATTGAATAGTACTTCTCTCCTCAAAGCTCTCTCTCTTAGGTCCCAACACCCAACTCCTCCAACACTGAGTTGGTGTTCACCTTATACCTGTGCTCCACGCACACCACAAGTGCTCCATGCACTCCATAAGTACTCAAATGTACTTCAAGTAGATCTCCCCTGAACTTGCATCAACCTACACCTCAATAGACCTTACTTATGGAAGGATCTTCCTTGCCTTCCTCTTTGCTCTAAGTACACACCTGTACTCTAAGTAGATCTCTCCTGATACTGCTCCCTGTTGTGTTACTGTCCTCTCTAACTTTGCACACCTGCAAATCAATATGGTTCTGCACACCTATGAACCTTGACCTTGCACACACATACACCTGCATATCAATGATCCTACTTACCATGTAGATCTCCTATAGAAGCCATGCTCACCTGATGACCAAGATCATACACTCCTGAAGAACCTTACTGATTCTCCAATCTAGCACCCACCTTAGTACTGTGGCACTAGAAGGAACACACCATTGCTCACCTCACACATAGAAGGAGCTTATAATAATGCTCTCTTACTCTCTAGCACAAGTTTATAATACAACCATGAGTCTATTATATAGATCTCATACAAACAATAATTAGACAACTAATACAATAATTAGATTCGCAGCTCTCAGTCTAAAATTAGCTCTAAACATGCAAACACTTGGTTCATCAACCAACTGCCTATAATATACTCGTAGTCAAACCACACAGGCGACCGACGTCGGTCCCTACCTGCCTGGGGGTCACCGACGCCGATCGACTTCTGACCGATGTCAGTTGCCTTATGGTCTAATACTACTGACATCGGTTGGCCTGACTGACGTCGGCATCTGAGATGCTCTACAACCCTTCTGCAACCTCCTCCTTTATTTGTATCAGTGAAGCTTTTAGCTCCATAACCTAACAATCTCCCACTTGGAGATAAACAGTTGCACTGTACTTGTACCTATACCCCATCTAATCTGTTTCCTGGCTTGTATTCCTCTTCAAGCTCAATCATGAAGACAACCCACCACACAACCTTTGGTGTACCTCCTATCATCCAAGTACCCTGCCACATCCAAACCTACAATCCCATGTAGTGAAGTCCTAACCCTGAATACCATGAATCCCTGCTATTGGTCTCTCTCAAATACCTGAGAACCCACTTCCCCGAATTGGCTCCTAACTCTCTGACAGCACCCACTGCTTGGGAAAACTCAGGTCTATACTAGACCTCATGTGATTTCAGACACTGAACTGTCTAGCCCTTAGTGTGCTCTAATTCTACATCATACATCTCGCTAACACCTGATTCACATCAGCTCCCATTGGAGACAAAATCAACTTGTGATCCTCCATGTCTCCCATGCCGAAGAATTTCGCTGCTCCAAATTCTTCATAGCAAACCACTGAACTAATCTTACCCTCAGCTCAGAAAAACCCTATATGTACACCCCTGCTAGCTAGCATACTATCCACATACAAAAACAAAATGATGTCATGACTCATCATCCACCTAGTAAGACAAACCACAGTAGTTACCTGACATTGACTGAAGACATGCTTCGTCCTCCACCTGTCAAACCCTATACCACTATCCTACAGCTCCTTAAGAACATATAACTTGGTCTTCTATCTCATGTGTTCGTTCACTCTATTCTTCAACTAAGGAATCCATTCGTCTTGCAGTGCTAACATACCGGCTGGCAACCCTACCAAATCTCCCGCTTGGTTCTACATCATATTCCTGCCATGCTCCCACTATTTCTTGGATCCTTCCTGCTCTGCAGTTAACAACTAGTATAAAGAAGAGGAACAATGAATTTGAGGCCTACTTACATCTTCAGTCCTCCATATGGGTGTTTGAGACTCCTTGACAACTTGTTGTCCACCCAAAATTTGTTACAGTGACCAACCTCGGTCACCACACAGTCTGCATCTGACCAACATCGATTCTTACGCCTGTCCTGACTATCAACCTACCGACGTCGGTGTCCTCCTGTTGTCGACATCGGTCCTTGTGATCGACGTCAGTCTTACCTACTACCGACATCAATTTTACTACCGACGTCAGTACCTGTGTTTCCTATGAGTGATGACTTTTTACTCGTGAGCTCCTTTGAATCAATCCCCATGTCCAAACTGCCCTGCTCAGAAGTATCCAGCCCCATCCACTGGTCTCTATCTGCCATCTCCTCCAAGAACACCAAGGCTTTCCAGTTCTTAAGCTTGTCAAATACATCTATCTTCCGCTTAAGAACATGCATCTCCTTCTTGCTCATGTGACCAAGCCTACAAAGCCACGTCTTCGCAACAAAAGAAGAATAAGTAATATAAACAAGTAGATAAAGAGTACCAATTTTCTTACCACCAGCTAATTCAAGTGCATCCACTGTGAGAGTTCTTGTCCATCTCTCATCACCCAACTCTTCTGAAGAAATTAGCCACATCTCCAAACCTGTGACCTGCATGACCTCCTTCAACACCTGTGTGTTGGTCGCTTGCAATTTCAGCTTCACTTCCCCTTTGCCTATTCTTTGGCAAGGCTCACCAGCTCCTCTACTTGGGGCTACATGGAAAGAGGCAACCGAATATATTATCCAAGATTCAACTTTATCCAAGAAACCTCCCAGAGCATCCTGTACCACATCCCCTACAACATCTGCTTCTTTAGTTCCTTCTTGCTGATCTTCCACAAACCAACAATCTTCCTTTACCTACTCTTTCTTTCCATAGGACCATAAGTGATCATCTGTGCTTTTCAACTCCTCCATTCTTAGCTTACTTTGATCTACCATTGCTATACTCCCACTCAATCAGAAACCCCTTAGAGTGACCTGTAACCAAACACAAAACCTGCTTCCTGTAACCTTAGCTCTGATACCACATGTTGGGATATGAATAATTGGAAGCACACAATTGATTACCAAATACAAGCAACTTAATATGCAGAATTAACAAGAGTCAACAAGTAACTAGAATCCAGAAATAACACATGATATGAGAGATAATACACAACTTATATTAAAACTCTTGCAGAAAAGAATACAATAAAGAAGATGCCACTTCTTCTCCACCACCTCTTCAGAGGCTTCCCACACCTCAAGTGAACAATACTTCTCTCCTCAAAGCTCTCTGTCTTAGGTCCCAACACCCAACTTCTCCAACACTGAGTTAGTGTTCACCTTATACCTATGCTCCATGCACACCACAAGTGCTCCACGCACTCCACAAGTACTCAAATGTACTTCAGGTAGATCTCCCCTGAACCTGCATCAACTTGCACCTCAATAGACCTTGCTTATGGAAGGATCTTCCTTGCCTTCCTCTTTGCTCTGAGTACACACCTGTACTCCAAGTAGATCTCTCCTGATACTGCTCCCTGTTGTGTTGCTGTCCTCTCTAACTTTGCACACCTACAAATCAATATGGTTCTACACACCTGTGAACCTTGACCTTGCACACACATACACCTACATATCAATGATCTTACTTACCATGTAGATCTCCTATAGAAGCCATGCTCCCCTAATGACCAAGATCATACACTCCTGAAGAACCCTGCTGATTCTCCAATCTAGCACCCACCTTGGTATTGTGGCACTAGGAGGAACACACCATTGCTCACCTCACACATAGAAGGAGCTTATAATAATGATCTCTTACTCTCTAGCACAAGTTTACAATACAACCATGAGTCTATTATATATATATCTCATCCAAACAATAATTAGACACCTAGTACAATAATTAGATCCGCAGCTCTCAGTCTAAAATTAGCTCTAAACATGCAAACACTTGTTTCATCAACCAAGTGCCCATAATATACTCATAGTCAAACCACACAGGCGACTGACGTCAGTCCCTACCTGCCTGGGGGTCACTGACGCCGACCAACTTTTGACCGACATCGGTTGCCTTCTGGTCTAATACTGCCGACGTCGGTTGGTTTGATCGACGTCAGCGTCTGAGATGCTCTGCAACCTCCTCCTCTATTTGCATTAGTGAAGCTTTTAGCTCCATAACCTAACAATACACACCCTTAGTAGAGTAGTATTCTTCTATTTTAGATAAGCTCATAAAATCTTCCATTATCAAACTTCCTCTAGTCATAACCCTTGATGATTCTTTCCCCAAGCCTATTTGGTATAAGCAAAGTGAATTTTTCACTTATCATCATGTACTTGTTCATGATGTTAATAGGTGTAAATATTAAAAAGGTTTGGTTCAAAACCTTATTAACTAAGGGGAATTATAGTTAGATAATCCTAATGCTCATCCTAACCAATCCATTGATATATTTAGACAACTATTTCCCAACCATCTTTGTATACCTAATTCTATACAAGTAAATGTCAGAAGCACCTTAGCTCATGAAACCTATGTAATAAACACAATCCATTATCAACTCTTACCTAAATAAGTATATAATTATTTTAAACCATCATCCAAAATAATAATGATCCAAGATCTCCTTACGAGATATATTTTCAAACCATCTAAACTAGCTAGATCTATTCTTAATATCCACTTAGGCTTTCCTGACCTCAATTTTTGGATCCTCCTAAAAAAGGCTACCTAAACCTATTCAAGGCAACCGATCAAAAAAAAGGATGAAAAATCTATCAAGAAGAATAATTGTTTATATATCCTAAAGGATACACATGCTACTCCTTTAGTCACTATAGAACCTTTACATAGCATACCCACTCCCTCGAGCTCACTCCCTCCTAATAATTCAGCTACATTACCTTGACTAGTTCCAAAACTAGCTCCCCTTATATCTCAAGCTAAGCCAAATCATGTAAAAGGGAAAAATAGAGGAAATATTTCATGAAGTTGAGAAAAATGCCTTGGGGTGACACAAGGTAAATCTTTTCAATATCCATCGATAATAATTTATCTCCTTAAAGAGGATATTCCTACTACTTCTAACTAATCTCAAAAAGGGAAAATGGTGCTTCCACCAATTCAAACTAAAACATCCATATTGGGACCTTATCCTACTTTAAATCTAAAATCTACCATCATAAAATCCTCCTTTAATAAATATACACTTTTCAAGAAGATATTCCCACAATAAAAATGTCAATACACAATCCCTTGTATCCTTATTACCCTTAGAATATCAGTATAAAGTCTTATTCCAGACATATAGTATCCTCTATTAGAGACATTCGAACAATAAATGTAAGAAATCAAGACATGAAAGCAAATGTATTCTCCATTTCAATGCCTCAAAAGTTGGAAAAATTAACCAAGATCTTTTATGGGGGTCTTATTCTAAGATTATTTATCAACTCCTTTGAACCTCCCTAATTACACTACCATCTATAAAGCCTGTTAACCCCCATACTCAAAGACTAACATGGTATTAGAAAAATAATAAATGTGCTTACCATCAAATATCAAGACATGATACTGAAATTTGTAATGCACTTAAAATTGTAGTCCAAAAATTATTAGAAGTGGATGATCTTTTACTAGAACTTTTTGGTCATGATTATCCTCAAAATCAAACTACTAGAGTTGTGACTATCCTATAAATTAGAACATTACCAAAAGGGTTATAATGAGCTTTAAAGGAGTATATAATCTCTAGGGAAACTCAGTATCAACCCTCTTAGACCATCAAGTCTCAAAAAAAGTTAGAAACATAGAAAACCAATGATTGTTTCAAATAGATGTAATACACAGCCACTCAATCCTAGACATAGAGTCATAAAACCCAAAATCCCAATAAAACCAAGGTGTCTATTGGAAATGCCCCTACTTCTACTATATACAATACTAAAATCCATATCCTAAAACCTAATTTTGTTATTCTAGGGAAAGCATAAAATAACAATCATTCAAATTTAATACAAATATCAGTTCTAAAACAACACCACCAACTTCCCATTAAGATGTTTTTATACAAAATTATCCAAAATTATCTACAAAATCATGAAGCTATGATAGATCCTTGTAAGATAAATAGGTATAATTAAATAAACCTTATCTTGTATCAACCTTAATTGGATCTTATTTAAATATAACATCCTATCAGGATGTCCTTGGATACATGATATGCATTGTGTCCACTCTACTTTACATTGTCGCCTCAAATTTGAACATGAAGGTAAGATCCATGTCATCTTAGTAGATCCACATCCATTCAAAATGTGAAACTTGACTTATCATCCTATTTATATCTTGATACCCCTAAATAGCTTGAGTCTATTATTTTTGGGGGGAAAATTAACTAGTTCTAAAATACCCTAATCCTGTATCCCTAATGAAATTTCCTTTGACTCAATGTTCCAATAGATCTCTATACGGGAGTATCAGTTGTTAACTCTTAGCACCTTATCAACCCCTTAAGAATGTGGATGCCCTGACCAATAATGTGATTATCAACCCAACATAGGAGACATTATCCCCTTTGGTCCACCTCACCTCCAAACATACTTAATTTATGGAGGAATCAATCAATACCCTTTATACATGGAAATTCAAATAGATACCAAACCATTCATGTCTAAATTTTCCTTTCTTCACAAACCACACTTCACACAAACCTATCTCTAATGATGTGCTTAGAAAGGTTTTGGCTTAGGGCATTATAAACAAGGACCTCATGAGGTTACGATAAAAGACCTTATAAAATTGTATAAGAAACATGGCCTCAATTTAAAGAAAACTCTTAAAGTCAACAATGATCATGCTTTGTTATCTAATGTCTCTATAGATGTTGATGATAAATCACCCTCATCCCCACTTGGTTTTCCTATGGTGACTAATGACCCAATTTTCATCCTACCTAACTTTTAATTTTATTAACACCATTCACTTGGAACTACTAACCTATCAAAATAATGAAAGATTCCTATTTCTTCCTCAATCCATGTAATGGAGTGTCAGGATGATGAATCTATTTTAATATATTTAGGTTAGGAGATTTATACCTAAATAATATCATACCATTTATTTCTATTAGTCTTTTAAACAATGTCACAATAGATATTAATATAAGAACATTTGAGGTCTTATGAAATATCAAATTTAGTTAATCCTTAGATTCTAAAGAACACTAGGATTTCACAACATTCCTTGATAATCATATCCAAGGATTTGATTGATCTTATAGTGATATTCCCAAAATAGATTCTACTATAATTTTCCATAACATCATCACCATCTCTGAAGCTAAACCAATAAAACAAAAACTTTGTAAAATGTATCTTTGTGTAGCACTCTTTTCAAGGAAGAATTTTAGTGGTTGTTATTAGTTAACTTTATCCAACCCATAGGTTATCCTCAATGGGTATATAACATAGTACCTATCACAAAATCCACAAGGGGACTATGCCTTTGTATTGGCTTTCATGATCTTAATATTGCTTGCTCAAAAGATGATTTCCCCTTCTTAATATTGAGTAGCTCATGGATCTCACTGCAAGACATGAAATTTTATCACTTATGGATGCATTTTTTGGCTATAACCAGATCCTTATCACCCCAAAAGATCAACATAAAACCTCTTTTATTACTCTATGGGGGACTTTTTATTATAGTGTCATGTCTTTCAGTTTAAAAAATGTAGGAGTAACTTACCAGTGTGTCATGACCTATATTTTCCATGACTTAATTCATAAAATCTTTAAATATTATGTGGATGATCTCCTTGGTAAATCTAGGTATCATAAATATCACCTATCTATCTTCAAAAAATCTTTTCCCATTTAATCAAATAACAAGTTCATCTTAACCCCAAAAAGTGTCTTTGGGGTTTTATCAGGAAATATTTTGGGTTTGATCATTTCTCTTCAAGGAATTGAGGTTAATCATACTAAAATTAAAATCATTATCGATATATTTCCTCCCTACAAACTCAGGAAGCTTCATAGTTTACAATGGAAACTACTGACTATTCACCACTTTATTTCATAATTATCTAACCAATGTCAACCATTCCATCACATTTTTAATAAAGACATTCAGTTTAAATGGGATTCAAATTATCAAGTGGCCTTTGATACAATTAAAAATTATCTCTTATATACCCCTATCCTTATTATACCAAGAGAGGATAAACCTTTTACTTATATATCTCAGCTATAGACCATGTTTTAGGTGTCATGCTTACCCATTGAGATGAGTAGTATATAGAGTAAGGAGTTTATTATATAAGTCATACTTTGGTTGAGTATAAGAATTATTACACACATATTGAAAACCTATGTTTTGACTTAGTGTTCATATATTATAAGCTTCACCACTATTTGCTTAATCACAAAACCTATGTGATTATCAATACTAATACTCTTAAGTTCATGCACTCAAAACCCTATTAGAATCAATGAATGGCAAGATGGATTATGCTTCTCTCTAAGTTTGATATTGAGTTCCTTAACTAGAAGTTGATTAAGGGCTAGATCATTATAGATTAATTATTTGAGGCACCCCTTACTAATAATCCACCATCCAATGATGAATTTATTGATTAATCTATAACTTCCACATCTCAAGGATATATTGAATATCAAATGACATTTTTATTTGATGGATCTAAATGTGAATGTGGAGGGGGAATAGGTATTATTATATTACCACCATAAGGCATTCATATACCCCTATATTTCAAGCTTGATTTCAATTATACTAATAATATGGTAGAGTATGAAGCCCTAATTATAGGCCTCTAAATAGCTTTGGCTCTAGGTGTTAAGTCATTTCATATTTTTGGGGACTCCTAGTTGGTAATCAATAAAATAACTAGCATTTAACATTTTAATAATGACATCCCAAAAAGGTATAAAATGTTATAAGAATACTAGCCACACTCAACCACTATGTCATCCAGACCACTCCTTGGTCAACCAACAAGTTTGTTGATACCATGGATTCTTTGTCTTCCTTTATCCCATCTTTTTCCTAGGAATCTAAATTGTTTGTCCTTATCCACAAGGCCAATTATCCTTCTTATACCAAATCTAATCTTCCTTTTATCCATATTGTAGATGAAAATCACTTGGATCTATGGTACACATAGATAATAGATTATTTATCTAAAGGTATCATTCCTTCAAATTTATCCAAAAAAATTAAGCATGTTTTTCAGTAGAAAAATACCTAGTACATAATATTGGGGGCCATGCTTTATAAGTGAGGGTTTAATGGTATTCTCCTCCATTGTTTCTAGAGATTTGAAGTAAATATTATAATTAAAAAAACACATGATGGAATATGTGGTGGCCATTTTAGTGGTTTGGTTATCACCAAAAACATTATGTGAATAGGCTATTATTGGCCTATTTGAATCAGGATTACTATGAATATGTCAATAAATACATGAAGTGCCAATAACATGCTAACTTATACCATGTCCCTAGTCATGCATTATAGGTATCCAAGGACTTTTGGACTATCTCCAAATGGGGATTAGACCTAATATGGTAGATTAATCCTAAATCTTCCCAGTAACATAGATTTATCATTACTAATACCAAGTATTTCACTAAATGGGTGGAGGTTATTCCCCTTATTTTGATCAAGGTAGATAAGATCTTTGATTTCATTAATCATTACATCATATGCCATTTTGGTATCCCACATAATATCATTATAGATAATGGGAAATATTTTAAAAATAAGTAGGTCCAAAATTTGGGATTCCCTTAGCATTAAACTAAGATTCTCATCACCTTATTATCTACAACCTAATGGACAATCTGAGGCATCAAATAAAAGCCTTGTCAAGATGTTAACCAAATTAGTCAAAGAGGATAGAAGGGATTGGCATATTCTCATACCTTTTATTTTATGGGCTTATCTAACTAGTATCGAACCCCTATTGGGGACACCCCTTTTTTTTTTAGTCCATGGCACTAAAGCAATTATCCTCCTAGAAGTAAAAATTCCTTCTCTTCGTGTATCTCTTAAGGATATCACTTTTGAATAGGATTATCATCAAGAATGATTAGCACATCTAGAAATTTTAGACAAGAATCAAGCCATAACCCTTGATCATCTTCATGTATATTAAGAAAGGATAAAATGTGCATATAATCAACATTTAAAACAATGAGAATTTAACATCGGTGACCTTATCCTTAAAAAAATAACATGTCACAAATATGGAAAGAAGTAAATGAGGAATGTTTGATCTGAATTGGCTTGGTCCCTATGTTATCATGCATAAATATGGATATATGACATATCATCTAGTTTCATTTGATGGGAAACCATAACGTGAGCCTCTTAATACTTTGCATATGTGTCCTTTCTAATGTTAATGATCCTATTAGAAGATCTAATCAACATAAGTTTTCCTAAAAATATTATCCCCTATATATAAACATACCCAATGATGATAGATAATCATGTGAATTTCCTATAGTATACCCATTTTATCCTTAAATATGGACATCTCAGCTCTGTTCATAGCATGCTTTCATGGATTAGGTTTGCTTAAAATAGGGTAGAGTTCCAAATCATTATTTCCAAAAGGTCCTTCACCTTAAAAGCTTGTTTGAAAGGAACAACATATTATCTTTTTCCATGGCTTCATTTATAAAATACCCTAGGTTGCCTTAAATCTAATTCATGAAAAAAGGTTAATTGGGATACAAAATCAATAAAGGTTTAAAGTGGCATATTGATCCCTCAAAAAATAGCTATTATTAAAATCTAGAAAAAAATAAAGTTGCAAACTATTCCCTCAAAGGACATCTACTAAAATATATATTTTTAAACATGTAGACCACTCCTTTGAAGGATGGATATGTGCTTATGTTTTAGGAAACTTTCTACATTGATCAATTTCCTATTAAAAGCAAAACTATTTAAAAATCTATAAAATCAAAATTATATCCCACAAAAACTACCTGCATTGATCAGCTTTCATAAATTTGTAGACTTCCTGCATTGATTAATCTACAAATATACATGGATTAGTCTAAGGATAAACTAAAAAACTCAAAAACATAAAACAAGATGTGTATTCCTAGATAATTAAGTTTTTCCCCCATTCCCTACAAACACAAAAACCCCTTTTCAAACCAAAGATTTATGAATTTAATTGACATGATATTATTAAGGATTTTTGTTAACATTGGATAAAAGGGCACATATTTGAAAGAAACAAGAGGCCTATCTTTGGTTATGGTTCAAGCTAATTAAAAGTCATGCATCCTTGATTAGTTAATATAGAAGCCATTTTATCATAAATTATAAACTTTTAAATTCATGAAAATCTTAGCATAATTTAAAATCCATAATCAACCATGATATAAAATCCAATCCATGACATCCCACATAATATAATTAGTATAATAAAAAATAAAAATCCATATAAACACAATCCATGTAATGTAAAATCCATAACCACAAAAATCATAAATTATCACATAATTTAAAATCCATCATCCATCATCCATTAAAACACATACTTATAAATCGATAATCAAGATAATAATTTGAATCTACAACACATGATTTAAAAACCATAATCCATGTAAACACCATATAATCAATATAAACCATGATATATCACATAAATAAACTCAAAACCCATCTAAACATAATATAAATAACTTGGATCCATAATCACATAACACAAGATCATGTAAAAAATTTGTGGTGCATAAAACTCATGAATATATATAAAGAAGATCAAATGTCATGATATATAATTTGTATGAAGCCAATCCATAAATAAGCCATAGATATGGCTAATAAATAAATTGGAATTGGATCAGGTGGATGCTCACTCTACCTCCTTCACTACCTCCATCCTTACCTCCATCTCCTCCATACCTCCCATCTCTCCCTTGTGGTACACTCCCCATGCTAGCTATAGCAATTTGTGTTTGTCATGGAGTCTAACCATATGTGGCTATGTGGGTGGTATATCTAGGAACCTTTGGCAACTATTCTATCATAATCTACTCATAATACCTAAGCTTTACCATAACATATTGGTACCTATCCATGCTCATCATACCTGGTGGATCCATACTCCTACCCTATATCCCTCCCTTATGGTATATGTTGAAATATTTCCCCTATAACACTTGCCAATATCTATATTCTCTCATATTGGTCATGATACATGTCATGAGCCTAACATGCCCCATTAGAGATCTATTATAATGTAACTAGTTCCCTTATAAATCAATCAATATGGCCTTTAGGTGATCTCTGTCAAACTCAACTCCAAATAATTATGTCTATACCACATCCCTCTCCACTATCATAGTTTGTTAATCCATTTCTCCCTCCCCATATCCTCCTATCACCTCTAATCCACCACCTCTACATCTCCCATCTCCCATCTCAGTCACACCACTCTCTCCTGTCCTCTTCCAAGCTAGTCCATCCACCATAAGAAGTATGCATTTGTAGCCCTGACATCATCTACCTCCACTCCCTCTATCTCTTCTTATGCCAAAATATTAGTGCCTATCACCTATGGCTCTAGTAGCTCCCCTTCAGATTCATTCCTCCTTTATATCTATAGTTCCTTAATTATATCTAGAAGTAACCCAAACTATCATCACATATGCCCAAACTAGAATATCTCTACATACTCTATGTATCACCCTCCTATCCACCTCACCCGCTACCCTTCCATCATATCCCTCTCAATCCTTAACCATGTTATAAATTTAACATATGGCCTCCATACCACCTCTTCCTCTGAAACCTATCTATAATAGTCTGAATAACATACTCTCCCATATCCATGTGGATGGGAAAAGTCATCTCTCTATCATAAAAATCCTATGATGAATGCAAACTAGTGCCATCCCATCCATGGTATAATTGGTGATTACATTACTCCTATGTGCATGACATAATCCCAAAACTATAATACAAATGTCACATCTAGGCCAAAACATCTTTGTGTCCTCCATCCCCACATTTTTTTGTATATCTAATCTAAGAGTGTAGGATCTTAGGCAAACACTATCTAATACTCCCATATATATGCTAGTACCCCTATCAAATTCCATGTAACTTCCCCTCTGCCTAAGTCTAAAAATTCATAACAAGAGATATCCAACATCATCATGGTGATCACTCATCTCCCATCCTAGTCCTGATCATATAACACCTCAAAGATGAGTCTTCCTATTGTAAAAATAATATTTGTTGCATCATATCCATATAACCATGTTATAACTACTTCTCATCCCCTCTCATCTACTATAATAATATCTAGACTTAGCACTGATAATCATATTATCATATATATGTCCTCTAAATTCAAGGTCATCTCCTCAATAGGTATCCAAAAGGTTATTATAGTTGGATCCCATTGATTTAGTAATGCCACAAGTAGACTTTGGTCTCAATTCACTTGATGATAATGGCATAGACCCCATAACCCTACCACTTCTAGGTGATCCCAATCCACATCTCCCATCACCTCTCATAGATGCCTTAGCAATGGTGGCACTCGATCTTATATGTTAGTAGTATGCATGCCTAAAATCCCATAAACCCCCCAAGGTTTCTTTATTTTCCTATCTACTAACCCTATCTTCTAATTTTTTTACCCCTAACAATCAACACCAACACTTATTGGATCAACACTGATTAGTACCTGATCATCGATGATTATCTAATCGATGTCGATCCATAACTGATCGATGGTCGATCATCAAAGAATAGATATCATCCATCAAAGATTGATATTGACCCATATTACCTATAAGAAATGTAAAAATATCTAAAAAATCTTGAAAATAACAAAAATAAAAAAAATAAAAAAAACTTAAAAAAATTAAGCCTACCTCATCATGTGATGATGATGATCATCATCATCATCATCATCGACCACCCCCACTAGCCTCTATCTTATATACTTCACTCAAATTTGTAAATAGGTTTCAAATTTTCCCTTTGGTTCACACATTATAGATTGAAAATCAGCTCCCACCCTATTTGATGTCCTATTTATATCCCTCTAGGATCGACATTGATTCTTTTGTGATTGATGTCAATTCTCTAATAATTGATATCGATCCATTCAAATGATGATAATTCTATCCATTTCGGTTTGTTTTTTACACTAATTTCAATTTTTTTACATCCTTATAATCTTGTTTCAAGGTCAATTAATTTATCTTTTATTACATCTATACCATTTTTTATTAACTAACTTTACTAGTTTGTGGACATATACTCCATGTTGGTTCCATAGCCTTTAAGAAGTCTACATTAATTTCAAACTCTATCCCTTGTGGATCTTAAAAATTTACCTCATCTTGAGAGAAAATGTCTCTAGTTAGTACATACATCCTAAACACACTATATGATTTAGTCATCCCATCTTAGCCTTTCCCCTCTTGACTACCTTTGATCATGCTCACATGTTTGTAGTTGTGATAATCCATTACTTTACCTTGGGTCATTCATGTTTGGATATCTTATATCATGTTAGTGCAACATTTTACTTCATGCTTATACTTGCATCTTGGATGCTCATTTGATATCTACCTTATCCATTACCAACTCATTTTAAAACCCATATATACCTCATCATCCTTCATTAGCTCTTAGTTTGAGTGGGGATACCTCCTCACATAAACCTAGGGCATTATACCCATCTTAATTTTTGTCTCATGATAGGTTATCACAAACCACTCAATAAAAAAGGGAAAATGTAGACATTAAAAATTTACACTATTATATTAGTATTAATAAATCTGTCTTATAACCTCCCCATCCTTTCTTATGTTAGTTAATTTAGTTTTACCATTTACCATCTTATGTCACATAATTAGCCTTACTAATTACTTTTTACCTAGGTAACTAATTAATCCTCCCTAAATATAGTCAAATCTCCCCAAATTTATTAAAAGTAAGTTATTTTAACCTGTTAACAACTTCCCCCTAGCTAAACCTCATTAAAATCAACCTAGACTAAGTTTAACCTCATCAATGGATTGGAGTTTTTTGAATGAACATGGTAAAATTAGACTGGATCAACATAGATCCTTGTGATCATCATTGATCCTATTAAGATCAACATCAAATTAAACCCAAACCATCCTCAAAAAATATATATCCCAAATTTGTACTTTGGAATGCCATAGAAATTATCCTAGAATACCTATGGAAGAACAACATTTTTATCTTAGTCCATTCATACTCATACAAAGGTTAATAACATCCCTATCAACATGATAATTCTCTACAATAATAGAAGCATTTTAGAGGTAAGTATATTTCTCATTTTTAATATATTCTAATTCTTGTATTGTTTATATTCTATTTATTATCTTTATTCTATTCAGATATAAATAACTATTCTTAAAATCTATTTACAATCCCTTAAATCCCATCTTTAAGCCCCATCCTAAGCTTTTTGTACCCACAGTCAGGATTGATGATGATTCCCCATATAAATTGACATCGATTACATAATTAATATTAATTATAGGATAATCAACATTAATCCCTATGTTCTTATTTTATATCTAATATTTGAAGATAGTTTAGGAATCCAAAATGATTTTGATTATCTGACTCTGGTCTTGAAATCATGAATCTCTATTTGTAGATGACATTTCTAGGCATTATACATGATGTGGTTTCCATCCATGATTTACCCATAGTACTCACCCACTCTTTTCAAGTTAAAGTGATATCTCTTTTAATCTATGAATTTGTTCAATCATCTTTACCCCTACTCTAGAAGATATCACTAAACAATTAGAAGTAATACAAGAATAAGAATATTTAGTTATTTCTTATTGGAATGAATGATTTGATAATATATATGCAATAGATTAATCTATTTCATTTCATTAACACATCTATATTATCATATACATTGTTGGATTTTTTATCATTTCATTTCCTACTTAATTGATTAAAATAGTAGACTGACATCCTCTTAAGGAAGTGTACCACTTCTTATAACTAATCTTGCATCAAGTAATACACTTATCTATCTCATTAATAAATTATTTTTCAAGTTGTCTCTTGTGTGCAGATAATCCTTCCTAGCCAAAAAGGAGTTCCCACTTCACTGGATCAATAGTCTGCAATGTCCATCATAGGTATCCCTTAAAAACCCTATATCATTTCTATTTTTAATAAATTTATTTATTAAGAAAAAAATAAAATAAAAATTACTAAAACACCCTCCTAAATAGTAGTGCAATCCCATAGTAAGTAACACACTATGCTATTATTTTTTGTGTCATACTAATGTCCCTGTGTAGTAGAGATAGTGAATTCCTGGGTGGACCTTTGCCTAGTTATGATAAGTCTATGATTTGTGATTGAATGTTGGATTTTTTATGTTCCTTGTTTTTACTAATTTCAATGTGAAACCCTAAGCCTCTATGTTTGTTAGGGTATTTGATAATCATAAGTAGAAAAAGTGAGGCATTAGTAGGGTAGAATAGGGATCAATGACCTTGATTTACATAATTGATTCTGAGTTTATTTATAATTATTTTCATATAATTTCCATATAAGGGATAAATTAATGAAATTGGTCTAGATAAAACGTTCTTGTTCTTATTAGGACATGAAATGGGTGTAGGCTAACCCTAGGGTGCTTTGAGAAATGGAAAGATGTCTATTGGGGGTGAAAATAGAAAGAGGACATTAACATTTCCCCTTTTCCAATAATTTAATGCACTACTATCCAAAGGGTTGCGCTAATCTCTAAGTGGCAAGAACATATGAAAAAGGGGCCTCGGTGCCCAACTGAATGCTTAGTGTTATTTTTGGTATATTTGGAGATGGGTTGGACTTGTACGAAAACTAGAAAGTGATCAAGATAGATTTATAGTTAATATAAGGATATGATAGTCTCAAGTGACACTCATTTCACTAAAATGACATTCTAGATGACTATAACTTCTAACATACATAAGCTATTAAGTTACAACCAGGTCAAAGTTTATGACAAAATGGGTAGAAAATCGACCATTTTCCTTATAAAGGTCATAACCTATCTATATAAGGGTATATTGGATGCTAAAAATATTGGTTTTCCTCTCAAATTATCCTTATAAGATGTACTTATCATCTATAAGTCATAGATATGGAATAAGGATATGAAATTTAATAATAGGGAGGAATTTGCTAAAATGAGCATTACATATACCCTCAAGGTATGAGTATTTGGTTTTTTAAATAATATAAGGCTAATAACTTCCTATAAACCATTCTAATTATGATAATAATATAAAATCATACCTACACTTACTTGTGATGAAGAATCATAGACAAAGTGTCAAAGTTTATGTTCTAAAAACTATAATCCAAGATACTACTCTAAAGCCTTTAAGGGGGAAACAACATGATCATGGCTCAATATGGTCCAAGATGGTGTTCACCAAAGTTTTTTATCTAGTGTTCTCAATTAAATAATGTGTGTAATCTATAAGTCCTTAAACTGAGAATTATAATCATGTGTCACCTCCAATAGGGGAGTAATTTAATGCCAAGAACATTAAAACCCCTAATAAGCTAGGAAACAACTAAGAGGGTGTCAGATGATAATTGCACATAGGATACACCTAGCCCATAAGAATTAGTAATATATATATATATATATATATATATATATATATATATATATATATATATATATATATATATATATATATATATATATATATATATATATATATATATATATATATATATATATATATATATATATATATATATATATATATATATATATATATATATATATATATATATATATATATATATATATTTATCAATACTCATCCAAATTATCATTCTCCCAAGTTAGAGAGAAACTAGCGACAATAATATCATGGCCTTAAGAATCATCAATAGTCTAAGCATCGTCTATGGGTCTAGGGTTACCTCAACTATTAACATTAGTCTAAATCACCACTAAATTATGAAACATGATGAGGTTAAATTATGTGTGATTAATTCAATAGAATATTATCTCAATAGTGGGTATAGTGAGGAAGTCACATAAAGATAAACTAAAAATAAGGAAATACAATAACTAGAAGAAAAATAATGTCGAAAAGGCCTCGTAAAAGGTCACAAAGGGATGATACATCAACAAATAATGGTGAAAATAATATACCAAAAAATACCAAAACACTATACATAGACCTATAATAATACATAAAAATAAGGGATTGATATAATATCACATTATATTGGCTACAATAAAGTAGAAAAACTATTAATGCAAAGAATCATAAAAACAACTCTTAACCTAGTGTTACCATGAGGAAATATGCCAAGAAAAACCAAAGAACTAAAAAATTATTTTTAAATGATAAATATCCCATATGGGATGAACTTCAATTCCAACAAAGGATCAAGGTATCATAGGAAGACATAGGCTCAATGTGACAAGCATGAGTACAAAGTCTATAAAATCTAAAAACATCCCAAAGTGGGTATCCTAATGTAAAATGGTATGGGAAATAGGGATGACAACCCAAATATAAACCAAGTTAAATTTCAATACTATGATCCTACCAATGGGAGAGTTGTATGTATTCAAAATAACACCAAAATATAGTGTAATTTGGGTCTTAAAAGGTGATAGTAATAGTAAAAACATACCTAAAGGCCTTTATAGGTGAAAGTAATTCTCAAATTATGTGTGAAATATGCAAAACCCCATAACAGTAGTTTTCATAGATGTTGGATGAATAATAGATTCATATCAAGTAGGAACCCACCAAAATCAAAAGGGTAAATCAATAATTAAATAGAACAAAAAGATCATTTTTGAATTATTTTACACCATTGGAATTTTGAAATCAAATCCTAGAGAGCCCCATTATTGGGGAGACCTAAAATAAATTTTGTATTAAGTAAAAAGCATTCCTTCAAAAACATAAGCCCCTAAAAATAATAGTTTGCATAGTTATGGGGATGGTAAGGAATTTTTTAGAAAACTTAAACTAATTATATAGATATAGCTAGATGAAAACAATGTCAAAATATTTGTTATGATGGGTTAGACATGTATATCATGATTAGTCATGAGGTCATAGCTTGAGGATGCTAAAAACCAATGCCTTAGAGATTTTTTGGGGGGTAAGCCTCAATTTTCTTGAAAACTCATAGCCTACATACAAAAGGTTAGGGAAGAGAAGAAAGGGAATTCAAAAGAGTAGTGTAGTATAAAAATGACATTTTTTCATTGCATTATATATATATATATATATATATATATATATATATATATATATATATATATATGAGGATAATCCAATTTCCTTCGTTATTTTGTTTTAAAAATAAGTCACATAAAATCAAAGAGGAAGTATAGTGTATCTATAGCCATAACCAACTCATGTACTAAGTTGGATCTTTGAACCCTCTACAAGGTAGGGAAATAACCTCTCATGGCTAATGGTGGAGGAAAAATCCTTACCACTATTTGGTCAATCCATACTAAGAGAAGAAAGCATATGGAAACTATCACATATAGTTTTAGTACACCATAGTAGATAGTTGTTAAACACACTAGTTCTAGTGTCAAACCCTAATAAACACATATTATAGATATTTCCTTATCTAGAGGAATTCCTTAACATAGAGAATGTATATGTAATCACCCAAAAGTGGCATTTGACTGCTAAGAGTGATTCTTGAGACTACCTATCCCTAGACCTATTCTAAAGCTTATTATCACACTTATCTATCCTTCATTGGGCCACATGCATCCCTAACTAGTTGAAAAGTAGTCACAAAAACTCAATTCCCAATCATGGATCTTTGTGCCTAGTGTTATGCTACTTGGACACTAGTGCCATAATAATCATGCTAATGCCACATGGTGCTAATATTATTTTCCCTATCTTTTCAAAACTAGAACCTCTTAAGGTCAACCTAGACATCTTTTATCATGTGCACAAATAATAAAATAGTATAAATATATGACTTTTAGCTCTCTAATCAGTAGATGGAAATAAAATACAAAATACACATTCAAAATTAGAACAAGTTGATCATAATTAAGGTTATCAATCCTTATTCATCCCTACTTCTACATACTACCATCTATAGCAATCCTAATCTCAAATTATCCATATTTTCATTCTCAAGCACATTCAAGGCACTCAAAGACACAATCATAATATCGCCACTTGAACTTATACCAACACTTAGGTGGGGATAACTACATTGGGATTGATCCCTCTTTGGAGTATTTGTATGTAGGAAACTCTCTTCACAATGGGGTGTTGAGGATATCCAACCTACCCAACTAACAAACACACTTTTCAACTCATACACTAGTTGCATGTAGGATTAGGGTTTTCAAAATAAATAAATAATTATAGGAAAAAATATAGGGTTATATAACTTGTGTACATAGGAACATACCTCATATATCTAAACACATGTAAACCCAAAAGCTTGAGATAGTCCTACACATAAGACACCACTACCAATATTAGGACACTACCACCACTTTTCCAATAATGGTGATACTATCCAATTATACACTAATATTCAAGAGGGTTTTTGACACTAGGATCTAGTTTATGACACTTAGACTAGGATCCATCTCAGTTTCCAACACCCAAATCATCCATATTAGGTGTTTTCAAGCTAAGTCATTACTTGCACTATTTATTACTATTTTTATAAAACTCAAAGCTAGTCAGTTCTATAACAAATCAATAGATGTATTTATTGCATATTATTTCCTTGAAATAGTCTACTCAATTATTTAACAAACATAGGATTTACATAAACTAAGTCTTAATAGGTTAAAAAATTTGGTGAACCCAACTTACTTCAAATATTACATAAAACCCTAACCCTAGACAACTGTGGGGTTTATATTTTTAGCACTTAGATTTTTAGATCCATATATCTTCTAATTTTTATTTGATATAATCATGATAATAATAACATAAGAAGTGTATCACTTTTTCTTGAAAAGTTTAATACTTTCATTTGCATGTTTATTCCCTTTAATTTAGAATGAACTCAAAAAATACATTAACTGATTTAACATTTTTAGGAATATTGGAGTCTTATTCCTAATTTAGTTAAAGGTCTAAGTTAATTAAATTAGTAAATAATATTATAATAATTTGAATATTGATTTATATAATTTATTTGACCTTCATAAATTTTTAAAAATAGTAATGAAAGAGGAGAAATATAACTTATCTTAAAACTAGGCTAATATAGCTAAGATAGAGGCCAATACTAGATATGCAGGACTGGGGCACTGTCATGAATCTAGATCTAAATTTTGTTTGGTAAAAGGATAGGAGCACCAAAAATAGGAAACTTTAAGGTCTAGTGCTCTAGTCCAGGTCCTATCACTGTTATCTAAATTGGTCATAAAGATCTAAGTTTTTTGGGTTTTTTTTGTTGTCCCTATATTAGTCCACTTGTAAAATTTCAAACCTTGAATGTCAATAGATCTCCTTGTAGATCTGATTTAATATCTAACCCTAGATCTTCATTACACTTAAATAAAACTTTGAGAAATAATGGGGGGTTAGTGTGTGTAAGATGCACTGAACATGTATCCACATCCCTTGTATAGGTACATTGCCTATATACTAATACTCGAAGAGGGATCAAGCCATATGTAGTTCTCCCACTTGATGTGCTTTGTTCAACATTGTTATGAATATGCAAAAATGCTAAACTAGGTGTGCTTGAGGTGGCTAGGGACTGGTGTGAGGATTTAAATGAGCTTGTGGCTATATTGGCTGGTTATATGCATATAATAGGGAAATTTGCCTCAATAGGTTTTCTTTTATTCTTGATTTCTTTTGTAATATTTTCCAACCCCTTATAAATGAACTTTTAATGGGATTTTATAGAGATATGTTGGTCATAGGTTATATGTATTCATGCTAGGATGACATAATGAAGAAGAGGAATCAAAATAAAATTGTCATTTTGATTTGAAATGTGATCATATAGGAGAACTAGAAATAGAACACCCTAGGTTCCAACACTATAATCCAAACCTAGAAATCTTGTCCTATAGGCTCAAGACCTAGGGGATGGAATAAGCATGGGAAATGGAGCTTGGTTAAGCTAAAATGAGGTTTTGAAAGTCTACAGATGATTGAGAATAGTCAAAAAGATGTCTAAAAGGGTCATAAGAGCATGCAAAAGGGACATGTGGTTTAAGTGTTATAATCCACACTCAAGCTACCAATTTTCACATTTTATATTACATTTGTGCCCCCTTTATTCTAGTGATGTAACAAAGTGAAATACTAGGATAAATAAAAAGTAGAAAGTGTACTTGAACCTACCTATAAGGGTGAAGCCCATGAATCTATGTGATGTTGGGTCTGCATAGTGAGAGCATGTCATAAAGTTTAAATATGCAAGATAAAAACAAAGAGTAGATCAGTTCTTACTAGATATGTTATATCTAGAAAAAGAACATACAAATCTAGGTAAGACAGAGAGGAATATGAAGGAACAAATACATCTCATTGGTTATGTGAACCAATAAAAAACCTATTGTGATGTTGAGTGATGTTGGATGTGTTGGGTAAATATTATACCAAGAGTAATATCATAAATGGAGCTGAGTGCTCAATTCCCTAGGAGTGGCTCAAGAGTACAAAGGCTATCTCTTTGGCTCTATCATCACCCACTAAGTGAATCTATATGATCATGCATATGCTAAAAAATGTCTAGACTATGTGTCTAATCCCTCTGAATAGGTGGCTCAAGAATACGAAGGCTATCTAGTTTTTTGGATCCATCATTGCCCACTAAGTGAAGCTATAAATTGATGACAATATGAATGTGTGTCATATGAGATTGTCCCTAAAGCCCATGAATGCTCTAAAATCTAATGATGTGTCATGGATAGCTGAATGTGTATTAGAAACTAGGCCAATCTTGGCCAATCTGAAAGGAGGAGATTAGGCTTGTCTGAAAGCCACTCTGAAACTAGAAACTTAGCTTATGTGGAAGCCACTCAATAATGTAGATGTTAGGTTTATATGAAAGCCACTCTAAAATTATACCAACCACCTATAGATGGAATAAGGCACACAACTATTGAGAATGCTTGGGTAGTATAATGCAACACAAATAAAAATAAGACCAATGTCCCATGCACATTGCCTCCAATCACTGGTGTCTATAACATGGATTCTGATCTAAAAGTTATACCAACTACCCAATCTAAAACTAAAATTGAGAGCCATCATGCTATGCATGATGCCTCGTATATCTATATTCTCTAATAAAAACTATATTAAAACTATTGAATCTAGACTGATCTATATCTAATAAAATTATAGCTGAGCTTACCTTTCTACTTGTTTCTAAAAAAAATGGTTTTTTTATTATTTGGATAGGATCACCAAAAATAGGACCCATATTATCTAGCACTATTATTCATGTCTGATGTTGTTTTCCTTTTCTAAAAATAATGACTATTCTATCATCATCACTATTTTTTTTATTTATCCTGCCTAGTTTGACCTCTATTTGCTATTATGAGTGTTCTGAAAACTATTTTTTGATTGGCAAGAGCTTTGATCTCTGTGACATAAACCCTATTTTTTCCCCCTCTATTGAGGGTAAGAATGAATACCTTGCAATGACTACCTTCAAAATAAAGAGCCCTAAAAGTGTGTTATGATGTGAAATACATGACATAGAAATGATAATTGAAAATATGTCTCAAAAATTATGTACATATCATAATAATGTACATAGTTTGTGATGGAGATTGTTAGATCAACAGGGGTATGCCTAGATAGATATAATAATGTAATATCATGTGAAATTTATTGAATTGAAAATGGAAATTTTAGTTATTAGTTGTCATGGAGGGATGGAGAATTATATACATCATGGCATCTAAGAAAGCAAGATAATGCATGAATTGGATCATGGCATTATAAACAATTGAGAAGAAATCAAGCAAAAAAGCACGTAAGGTAAGAAGTAATAAGTATATAAGAGTGGCTAAGGAGCCAAGTAAACAATGGACATGGTCACATGTCACTTGATTTTGAAAGCAAGAATACAAGGCATGTTCAAATGCCACATACACATATAATTGAAAACAAGTAAGGTTTGCATGAGGGCCACAAACACATAGAAGAGTACAAGTAAAGGACATCAGTAAATGTCCTAAGGCGTACACAATAATAGAAGCAATAGGAATTGGGAAATGAAATCACATCTAGATATGTAATGTAGGAAAGGAAAGCATGTAATATACTAGAATTACAATTGCATCTAACTAATCAAAGCAAGAAGTGAAAGTATAAAAGATATGGAGTACAAAACTAGGTATATGCTAAGAAATACATAAGTGCTATATACTATTGATAGATTAATCTACGTAAGATAATAAGTAATGTACATCAACATGATAACTAGAGTGTGTGGTGTAAGAATGGCATAACCTGGAGGGTGTAGTCATGTAGAAGATGCCCCTATTGGGTAGATCTATTGATGTATGTATCGAATGTACAAGTAAGATGTCCCCTCAATGGGTAGAGTGAAGAAATCAAGGATATGGATATTAATACACATACTCAAAGAAGATCAAGTGAAGCATGTTAATGTAGATAAATAGATAAACAATAGCATAGAATATAAAAATGTAAGTCTTAGTATGGTAGTAGAAATGTAAATCATGGATAATGCATATAGTTGAAATGCTTTTAGATTTTGAAACATTTGAATGTTTTTGGTATTTTGACATATTTGATTTTTTTTGGATTTTTTATAAAAGCTATGTAAAATCAATCATAAGGAGACTATGTATAAGAAATACTAAGAAACTGTGTATAAGTAAGCAAAAAGAAACTATGTACAAGTAAGGCTGAGAAGAGACGATACTAACCAATGAGTCTCATGAGAGACTCCCTATCATGTTGTCATTTATTAAACAAAAGAATCATGAATAATTTTGAATCACAAGGAAATGGCTATGAATATGACTATGAATATTTGGATTCATTGTCGATATCTTCAAAATCATAATAACCTGCATTATTTCACTCGTCATTATCATATTGATTTTGAACCAATGGAATGCCAGTGTTGAATTTTGTTGTATGTGGATCTTTTCCTTTGATAAATTATGTCTATGAATGATTTGTCTTAGAATTTTTAATAAATCCCAAACCTTGGTGACAAACATTATCTACTACTATAATAAGAGTAGTGATGCCTTGAGCATGCTTGCCCAAACCTTAACCTTGATAATGAAATTATAGTAGATAGTAGATAGGTATATTTGCATATTTTTTGTACTTTACCTAAGATTTTGGTACTATTTCTTGCTCTGATTTTGATTTTTAATCATTTTGTTTTTCTAAGTTATGCTTTGGTAACCACTTTTGTATTGTTTCTAAATTTGACCCTTTGTGAATGGGTTCTTGTGTCACTATGGATTTATTGACTGATTTACCTTGATAGGTTACTCATTAGCAATTATCTATTATATATGTTTTTTCAATGCCAAACATGAATCTATGTGATGCCCATCCATTCTATGATATGCACAATAATATCTAGATCTTCTCACTAGATGTAGAGGAGGTAGTTTGATCAAATTAGATTTAATTATTTCCCTTAATACCTCACTTGAACTCTTATTTTATCTTTGAATGCTTTTTGAATCACCAATTTTAGAGTTACTATATTGTGATTTCATGTTTTGATATGTAACATTGCTTACAACCAATTGACCTAGTGAAAGTACATATACATGATTGACACTAGGGAGCCTTTGAGGCTTTTATATTATAATCTAATTTTCCAATGTTATGATATTTTCATGTAATAGATGATTTGTCATGTGTAAATCTGAAATTAACTTGCTCATACTAATGATTTGATCTCTTAGAGTCTCACAAGTGGAAACCCTAGTTGTTTTTTATTGAACATGTAAGCACATATGTTGGAGAGGTTTTGAAGAAACTTTAGGCTAAATGCATGCATTAAGAACAATAGTATAGGTTTCCTCACCTTTTAGAGGGGTGATAATATGGACCTGGTTAGAGGAAAAGTAGATATCACCCTCTTGGGGGAGAGGAAAAGAAATAAATTCATTTCTAATATGCAATAAATTATCATGTGAAATTCAAATACTATGTGCATCTATGTTATCTTTGAATGGAGTGCATGCATTATTTTTATTTACAATATGAGAAGTAAGAGTAAGAGATTTATATACATCTAGGTA
Organism: Torreya grandis; assembly: GCA_037957365.1. Lineage (NCBI taxonomy): Eukaryota > Viridiplantae > Streptophyta > Pinopsida > Cupressales > Taxaceae > Torreya > Torreya grandis. Next base: position 591,917 of record JARHVA010002151.1, on the reverse strand, counting down.
GAAACCATGTATGTTAGATGAAATGCATGTAATTGGAGTTATAAGTTTAATATCAATATGTTTATAAAGAGCATTCCACATGAGAGATAACAAGCAAGGGATATAGAGGATGGAATTGTGTACTAATGCATAAAAATTTTTGACTTGTGACATGCCTTTTCTAATGTTTTTAGCAAGATAGATTTGAAAATTATTCCACATGAGAGATAGAAAACAAGGGATAGAGAGCATGGAAATATGCAGTAATGCATTATTATTTTTGACTTGTAACATAAAATTTCTAACATGTTTAGCAAGATAGAATTGAAAATTTTTCCATATGGAAGAGAGAGAGAGAGAGAGAGAGAGAGAGAGAGAGAGAGAGAGAAATAAATAATGAGACCTTGGATTAGAGAAAAGTATACATTGCTTTGAAGGAAAGGAATTTTAAGATTTTTAGCAATGAATTTTTTAATGTCATCTCATATTATAAAAAGTAAGCATGAAAGGGAGAGAATGAATATTTGCATTAACATGTAGTAAACTTCATTCATGTACATGATAGGACCTAGTATGGTCTCCTTATTATTTGAAAGAAATATAAGAAGTGTTTTTAAATAAATGAGATCCATTTTTGTTTTTATGTGAAGTCTGATTTTATATGTAAGGCGATACCTCAAAAGCAATAGGACTTGATATATGCAACTAGAGTTTTGAAAAATGAGTATTTTTTAAATCTCTATGAAATTTTAAAAATTAAAGTGAATTTTAAATTTTAAATATGTACGTAAAAAATTAGAAAAATATTGGAAAATTTGTTGATTTAAAGGGACCTAGTGTATGTAATTAGGGATTTGTTTTTAAAAAAATTACTATGGAATTTTAAAAATTAAAGTGAATTTTTAATTTAATTATGAAAGCAAAAAATTTAAAAAATTAGCAAGCAATTTACCCTAGGGTTTCTAGGGTTTTTATGTGCAAACAAAGTATGTTGGGTTCACCAAATGATTTAATAGTTTTAGGAATATTGGAGTCTTATTCCTAATTTAGTTAAATGTCTGGGTTGACCAAATAAATAAATAATATTACAATAATTTAAATATTGATTTGTATAATTTATTTAATCTTCGTATCTTTCTTAAAATAGTAATGAAAGAGGAGAAATATAACTTATCTTAAAACTAGGTTGATATGGATGAGATAGAGGCTGATACCAGTTGTGTAAGACTGGGACACTATTGTGAATCTAGATCTGGATTTCATTTAGTCAAAGGATAGGAGGATAAAAAATAGGACACTTTGAGGTTTAATGTTTATTAGGAACCCGTGCCTTACCCTTCTCTTTGCAGTATTAGTGTAATAATTGCTATGGACGCATATGCTTTGTAAGTCGTCCCTTAGAGCATATTTGAATTATCCCACATACAAGGGAAGTAGTAGTTGTTAGAATAGAGTTAGTATATAAGTAAGTGTTGAGGCCTAATAAATGCATCCATGAATTTATTGTATTGAGCTTGCTCAAAGGAGGTTGCCCCCTCAAAGTGGTCTACGATCAATATAAGCTTTCTGTGTTTTTGTTATCCATAAGAGTTATTTTATTTTCACATATTTGATTAAATCTATTATAGGAGGTAATCTACTATAGGAAGTTCTTCTCATCTGGTATTAGATCACTTTCTTGGCTTTGTGGGTAGATTTGGAGAAATTTTTTTTTGAAGTAGGGATTTCTAGGAGCTACGCCATTTCTGGCAAGATTTTTTTTTCATTACAGGTTCCATCATTTTAGATTGGGTAAATACCCATCCACTTAACTGTGGGAAGTGTTTGGGCATAAGCCCTAAAACTCATTATGAGGAGTACCACAAGAACCCTAAAGTAGCTGGCCCATTGAGAGGACTTGCCAGTGAAAAGGGCAATGGCCCCATCTTGATTGGCTAATTCCCACCCGTGAGGTAAACCAAAAGCTATCATTAAGGGGTAAACTTGTGGCCAGAAATTTCTAGAGAGTGGTACTCAATCATACAACTTTGGTGGCTAGAGAGAATTTTAAAAAATCCTTTAGGTAGCCAAACAAACTTGGGGTCCATAGCCAACTTATCAAGTTCAAAGAGAAAACAATAGTGTATCCAAAGCTGAGGATATTTCTAACCACATAGTTGTAGAAATCTGTTTCTGAAGTAGCAGTTAAAAAAATATAGTAGCAAAAAAAATAGAGCCTCCAAAAAAAATCATGGTCACCACTCATGCAGGCACAGAAACCATGGAGGAAGAAATCACCACATTGAAATCTTAGGTTACAAAGTTAACTGATATGATGCATGGCTTGAATCAATAGAATAGCATCTTGCTCAATAGAGTGCAGAAGGAGGAGTCTTCTTTAGAGCATCACTCCTTTGCTTCCAACTTCTCACGTGGACCTATGCTAAACTTTCCATGGTTAAATTGTACATATCCTATAGAATGGATATATCAAGCTGAACAATTCTTCAACCTCCATAATACTTATTCTACAAACAAAGTCCCAATTAATTCCTTTCATTTGGAACAAGAAGCACTTCAGTGGTACCATTGGTATCTCAAGTCAAATGATGAACCCAATTGGTCAAATTTTGCATCCTTAATTCTAGGCAGGTTTGGTCCCTCGACATTTAAGGATTTCACAGGAGCTCTCACCAAACTCCATCAAATAGGTATTGTTCATGAATATTAGATTGAATTTGAAAAACTCACTAATCACACTAAAGGGTTGTCAAATGACTTCTTCAAAAGCTACTTTGTTAGTCACCTTAGAGAGCTAATCCACTTAGAGGTAAAAATGTTTTAACCTAAAATATTATGGATGCTTTGGGTCTGGCTAAGTTAGTAGAAGATAAACTCTCCACACAACATCGACCTCCCACCTTTTCACTAGCAAAGAACATAGTAAATCAGTGGACAACCATAACCACACCAATCAAGTGCTTGACTGAGGTAGAGATGTGGGCTCACAAAGAGAATGGATTATGTTACAACTGTGATGAAAAATGGGTTAGGGGTCATAGGTGCATCCAAAAAAAACTTTACTTACTAGATGTGAAGTCACCACCAAATCAGGATAGCGAGCCTAATATTCCAAAATTTCAAGATGCTCAAGAAGAACCCAGCACTGAAAAAGACCCAGTGGCTCAAGAGACTCAACTTGAGCTCTCAGTGCATGTAGTAGTAAGTGTCACCACTCCCCAAACCATGAAGGTCAAAGGGTTATTCAAAAAGATCCCTCTCACAATCCTCATTGACTCAGGTAGTACTCATAATTTCATCGATCCTCGCATTGCTAAGGCAGTAGACTGCTTTGTATACCCTTGTTCTAGCTTTGAAGTCATGATTGCTAATGGGGGCACATTTCCATGTAAAGGGAAGTGTCAAAATGTGTGCATTACAATGGGTGATTATAATTTTTTCTCTAATATGTTTGCCCTACCTTTAGGAGGGTGTGATGTGGTTTTAGAGGCACAGTGACTTCACACATTAGGACCTATTTTATGGGACTTCTCTAAGCTTTGGATGTAGTTCACATATAATGGTTAGAATCACACCTTAAAAGGGTTATTACCAAGATCTGCTAGCATAATCAGTTCTCATCGCATGGAAAAACTTTTGAAGAAAGGCTTACATGGGGTCATTGCACATCTTCATTCCATTCAACTCTAGCCCCTCACTGATACTAACCACCATACAGATTTACAAGCCATACTCGACAAGCATGAAACCATTTTTTTATAACTAGTAGGTTTGCCTCCTTCACACCCTGAAGATCACCGCATTCCTCTCCTTCCAGGAAGCATCCCACCCAACATCTGGCCATACCATTACATCCATCTACAAAAGACTGAAATTGAGAACTTAGTCTAGGAACTCCTCAAGTTTGGAGTTATTTTCCTCAGCACTAGCCCATATTCCTCCCCAGTGCTTCTTATCCACAAAAAGTATCGGTCATGGTGCCTTTGCATTGACTTCTAAGCCCTTAACCACCTCACTATCAAGGATAAATTCCTAATTCCTGTCATCGATGAGCTCCATGGGGCCAAATTCTTCTCCAAGTTGGATCTACGTTCTAGCTATCATCAAATATGAGTGCATCTTGATGACATTCCCAAGACAACCATCCATACACATGAAGGTCACTATGAGTTCCTTGTCATGCCATTTGGCCTTACAAATGCCCCTTCCACCTTTCAAGCACTCATGAATAAAATCTTTTAGCCTTTTCTCTATCAATTTATTTTAGTTTTCTTTGATGACATTTTGATCTACAGTCACACATGGGTCAAGCATCTACAACATATTGATAGGGCATTACAACTATTAACAGATAATCAATTATGTGCCAAGCATTCCAAGTTTTCATTTGGTTAAGAAGAAATTAACTATTTGGGGCACATTGTTTCAGCCAATGGGGTTCACGTGGACCCAAAAAAATTAGTGATATGTAGAATTGGCCTCGACCAACCACCCTCAAGAGCCTTTGTAGTTTCTTAGGCCTGATAGGATACTATCACAAGTTCATCAAAGATTATGGAAATATCGTGGTTCCTTTGACTTCCTTATTGAACAAGGATGCTTTCACCTGGGGTGTAACAACTGATCAGGCATTCATCAAACTCAAATAGGTTATGTGTAGCACACTAGTTTTGGCACTACCAGACTTCACCAAAACTTTAACCATTGAAAGTGATGCTAGTGGCATCAGCTTGAGTGCTATTCTTATCTAAGAGGGCCGACTAATTGCCTTCACTAGCAAATCCCTTTTTGGCCACAATTTAGCTTTGTCTACATATGAAAAGGAAATGATGGAAATTTTACATGTAGTACAAAAATGGAGACCCTACTTACTAGGAAATCTTTTTTGCATCAAAACTGATCATCAAAGTTTGAAATATTTCTTGGAATAGTAGATCTCATCCCCAATTCAGTAGAAGTGGGTTAGCAAACTCATGGGTTATGATTATGAGATCACCTATAAGAAGGGAAAAGATAATGTTGTGGCTGATGCTCTCTCAAGAACCTTCGAGGACCAACCTTCCTTCTCTGCCATCTCCATGCCCATTTTGAATTGGTTGGAATCTATCCAATAAGGGTATGCAAATGATCCCTCCTTATGCCACCTCATTCATCAATTGGCCACTACCCCCTCTATAGTACTACATTATTCATGGGACAGTGCTTCTCTATGATACAAGAGTCATTTGGTGCTTTCTCAAAGTACAGACCTACATCAGTCCATCTTCTATGAAATCCATGCTTCCCCCTCAGTAGGGCACTCAGGATTTCACAAAACCTATGAGTGAGCATGTCGACACTTCTTTTGGAAAGGCATGAAAGCTGAAATTAAATAGATGGTGGCTGAATGTGATAATAGCCAATAAAACAAAGGTCAAACCACATTGACTCCCAGTTTACTCGAGCCTTTGCCCATTCCTACTAGGATTTGGATAGATATTTCCATGAATTTCATTGAGGGTCTCCCTAAATCTGGGGGAAAGATAGTGATGCTAGTCGTAGTTGACTGCCTCTCCAAATATAGTCATTTTTGTGCACTCAGCCACCCATACACAACCTCCACAGTCACACAAGTTTTCTTGGATCAGATCTTCTATCTTCATGGCATTCTTTCAATTATCTCAGATCATGATGCCACTTTCACCAGCCATTTTTGGATGGAACTATTTCATTGCACAAGCACATAGTTGAGAATGAGCTCTGGGTACCACCCACAGATAGATGGCCAGACAGAAATAGTCAACAAATGCTTGGAGACTTTCCTTCATTACTTTGCTTTAGAACAACAACATAAATGGGCCAAGTGGCTTCCCCTAGATGAATGGTGGTACAATACCTCATACCACACTTCCACCAAAATGACTCCCTATGAAGTAGTTTATGGTCAAGCACCACCACCTCTTCTTCCATATAATCTTGACAACTCATCAGTTCAGGAAATTAACACTACTCTCCAAAACCAAGATCAAATTCTCCACACCTTGTAGGACAATCTCCACATGGCATAGAACCGAATGAAGCAGCAGGTTGATCAGCACTACTCTGAGCGTACCTTTTAACCTAGTGATATGGTCTTTCTTCATCTATAGCCATACAAGCAATCATCACTGAAACTAAAAGGGTGCCAAAAGCTTGCTCCAAAGTTTTATGGGCCATATAAGGTTCTCCATAATATTGGGTTAGTTGCTTACAACTTAGAGCTTCCACCTTCCTCCCAAGTTCATCCCATCTTTCATGTCTCCTATTCAAAATAAGTTCTTAGATCTAACATCTAAGTGCAGATATTTTTACTAGCACTTGATAATGAAGGCTCCATCCTTCTCGAGCCAAAATCAATCCTAGATAGGCACACCCACCAACTTCGATCTTGCTCCATCACAGAGGTCTTAATCTAATGGCAGGGCATGCAACCAAAAGATGCAACAGGGGAACCACTCTTCCAGATTCAACAACAATTCCCACATCTAAAGCTTTGATGGCAAAGCTTTTTCTAAGGGGGAGGGGATGTTAGGAACCCGTGCCTTACCCTTCTCTTTGCAGTATTAGTGTAATAATTGTTATGGATGCATATGCTTTATAAGTCATCCCTTAGATCATATTTGAATTATCCCACATACAAGGGAAGTAGTAGTTGTTATAATAGAGTTAGTATATAAGTAAGTGTTGAGGCCCAATGAAGACATCCACAAATTTATTGTATTGAGCTTGCTCAAAGGAGGTTACCCCATCGAAGTGGCCTGCGATCAATATAAGATTTCTATGTTTTTGTTATTCATAAGAGTTATTTTATTTTTGCATATTTATATTAAATCTATTATAAGAGGTAATCTATTGCAGGAGGTTCTTCTCAATGTTATAGTCTAGGTCCTACCACTATTTTCCAAACTGGTCATAAAGATCTAAATTTTTTAGGTTTTGTCCACTATCTCTTTATTAGTCTATCTATGAAATTTTGAACCTTGAATGTCGATGGATCTCCTTGTAGATTTGTTTAATCTGTAAACCTATACCTTAATTGTACTTGAATAAAACTTTCAGAAAGAAGGGGGGTTAGTGTGTGTAAGATGCACTGAATATGTATCCACACCCCTTGTGTGGGCACATTGCCTACATACCAATACTCCAAAGAGGGATCAAGCCATATGTAGTTCTCCCACTTGATGTGCTTTGTGAAATAGTGTTATGTGGATGTAAAAATCCTAGAGTGGGTATGATTGAGGTGGCTAGGGATTGGTGTAAGGGTTTGAATGAGTTTGTGGCTATATTAGTTGGTTATATGAAGAGAATAGGGAAATTTGCCTCAATGGTTTTACTTGTATTCTTACTTGCTTTTGTAATGTGAGGGTTTGAATGAGTTTGTGGATATATTGGCTGGTTATAAGTAGAGAATAATGAAATTTTCCTCAATGGTTTTGCTTGTATTCTTGCTTGTTTTTGTAATATTTTCCAACCCCTTCTAAATGCACTTTAAATGGGCTTTTATAGAGATATATTGGTCATGAGTTAAATGTATGCATGCTAGTTTGACACAATAAAGAATAGAAATCAAAATAAAATGGTCGTTTGGGCTCAAAATATTATTGAATAGGAGCTCTAGAAATAGGACACCCTAGGGTCCAACACTATAGTCCAACCCCAGTGCTCCTATCTTATAGGATCGAGACCTAGAGGGATGGAATAAGCATGGGAAATGGAGCCTGGATGAGCTAAAATGAGGTTTTAGAAGATTATATATAATTGATAATAGGCAAAAATGTGTCTATACGGATCATGAAATCATGCAAGAGGGACCTATGGGTTGGATGTCACAAGCCACACTCAAGCTACCAGTTTTGACATTTTATATGACTACATAAACACATATATAGATGATGCTTTATATCAATTTCAATATATGTCATATTTCATAGCATGTTATATTTTTGTTATTTAATTAAAATAGGAAACAAATCCTTATATGTGTAAAGGCTATATTACATAAGCTAACAACCAGGTTTCAAGTTCTAATGTCATATCTTATGCACAAAAAAGAATCTCCTTCTCCTCTTCATCTCCATGAGGGTGATATCTATTGTCTCTCTAATTAGGTTCATATTATCACTCCCCCATGAGATTAATAATCCTATACCATTGTCATTAATCCTCATACTCAACCTATTCACACCTCTTTCTTATAGGGTGTGTGCCTAAATGTTCAATCAAAACAACTAGGGTTTAAGTTTTTGAGACTCTAAGGGATCAACTTAGTAATATGTGCAAGCTAATATCATGTTTATAGAATCAAAATCAGTTATTAAGTGAACAAGTCACATTATTGTAAAATCACATTATATTTACATAATATTCATAATATGTTAGTGTAAACCATGCATATACATCTACACTTATGAAAGTTGTTCCTAACACTCTTTCATATCCAAATCATAAATAACAATAAAGTGCATCTACAACTATTGATTTAAAAAGCATTCAAAGATCAAATAAGAGTTAAATTAAGGTGCTAAGGGAAATAATTAAAGCTAAGTTGATCAACCTACCCCTCTACACCTAGTGAGGAAATCAAGATATTATTATGCATATCATAGAGTGCATGGGCACCACACTGATTCATGTTTAGCATTGAAAAGGAAAATACAATAGATAATGGATATAGATGACTCAAACAATGAAACATCATTAAAATAACATACAATGGCACATATATAAATCAAAAAAGGGTCAAATAATTTTTTTTATAGAAATGTTTACCAAAGCATAGTTTAGAACAACAAAAGGTTCAAAAAGCACAATCAGAGCAAGAAACAATACAATAAGCATACATAAAGAAAGTAAAAGATGAAAATCTACCTCTCCAAAATGAGGCTCAAATTTTTAAGTAGTATGGGTTTGGAAAAAATATAAAAAATTGTTTGATTATCATGGTCAAGGTTTGGGCAAGTAGATCCAAGGCATCACTACTCCTATTCTTGTAGTTGATAATATTGGTTAACAAAGTTTGGGATTTATTGAGCATCCTGAGGAAAATCATCCACAAATACATTTTATCAAGGTAAAATATCTAGATACTTCGAAAAGGTTATAGAAATAGTAAGAACTTAAGTTGCAAGGTCAAAATCATGTTAAGCCAACAAACATTCTCAAAAAAGGCTTTCTAGCTAAAGAGCCTCCACAACACCATATGCCTACAAGAAGGATAGTTTCAAAGGGAAAAATCACAATAAATATTCCAAAACACAATTTAGAAATTTCAAACCCATAGTATGAGGAAAATACCTCTAGTATTCCAAGCTGTTATGATTTTGATGATGAACAATACTCAAATTCATACTACAACATAACAATCACATTACACAAGAGATCACTATTCCTATTTTTGACACAAGCACATTGATAGTGAGTCTTCCATGAGACTCATTAGTTAGTATTGTTCCTCCCTTATTGTACATACTTTCCTTCTCTCTTTCTCCTTGTACATAGTTCATTTTCATGTTACTTTTACATAGATTATATCCATAAGATACAAAAACAATACAATATTTCAAAAACATAAAAACATTTAAATATTTACTTAGAAAAAAAATTGAAAATTTTATGCATTATTATGTTTAAACTTATTATATTTTCTAGACATTTTTTATTATCTATCTTATTATATTCTATTTTATCATTCATACATTCTTCACTTGTTCTTGTCGAGTGATTGTATATTGTTATAGGACCCAGGTCGACTACACTGATCTAGACTTGATATTATCTACCTACGAGGGGAATATATACCAATACATGGGTCTTATTTTGACAAATTCACCCACTTTGGGCATCCTCTACATAATTTTTATTACTAGGTTGTATCCTTCTATACTCTACATCCCAACTTTAGCATTGTTATATCTTGATATTGATCATGCTACTCTTACTCAGATATTTTGTTGGCTATTACTAATTTAGACTCATCATATGTACATACCATCTCTTACATATATTTTTTTACATATTCATCCATACTTTCATTTTAAGTTTTCTTAGTTTAGACTTGATTGTATTTTTATGCTTCTTCTATTGGAGGGAATTTAAAAATTATATTTCTCTTTGGCTTTATGCCACTTCTATTCATAGTATGTATGATTTGGACATGTTCCCATGTCCTTGTCTGTGCCTTTTTCATTATGTATGCAAACACTTGAACATGTCCTTATATGTGGCTCTAAGCCAACTTACTTGCTATGTGTGTATGTGGACATCTGAACATGTCTTTTTATGTCTTATTTTTCTTAGATTTATTGACATGTGCCCATGTTCCTTGTATTTTGGCCCTTAGTCCTACTTTGTGTGCCTCGTATGTTTTTTTGTATGCTTTATTATATGCCTCATCGCCATGAAACTTCTCTTTACTTATAACACACACTAGTTTTCATTGCCATGAGGGACCTCATGCATCTACCCTTCTTACTTGGGTGTCATGATGGACATCATGCCCCATCCCACTAGGTAGTTACCCATTTTTACTAGATTATTATTACATACTTTTTATATCTATCTTGACACCCTTGTGACTGCTACTCATAACATACATCTTACATTACATACTTATGCTCAGATTATCTTACATTCTAATGTTATTCATGCACATTATATTGGATTATTACACATTTATCATAAATTATCCATCTAACACACATTTTGAATTTTTTTTATTTTAAGGATAGTTCTTGCATAGGTTAAATAAATCCACTCAAAAAGGGGGTGATACATAGGGGTTGGTCATAGAGATCAGGCTCTTATATTGCACTTACAGTACATTTCTATACACATAGGCTTAGTTATATAAAATCAGACATAGGTAAACATAGTGGGAAAATAGTGACCCATAAAGCAATATAGTTGAACATAAATTAGACTATAAGGACCCTAATGCCCAAATTGGGACACCAACACCAAGTTTTCATAAATGGTACTACTATCTAAGACATGGGACTAATATTCAGCAGGCTTAGATTCATAAAAACCCATATTGTCTAGAAATGTACATTAGGTACAGTACATGTTTTCACATATTTAGTTAGAGTTTATTAGTTTTGCTCAGATTCATATCATTCTACTTATATTGGGGGCATCATGCACAATATGACCATTCCCATATTCAATCTAAATAACTAGATACATTTTATTAGAACTCTATCTAAAATCCATATGCTTAGATATCATATTTGAGGGCATGTACATGGTAGATTATTTATATATTCTCACTTACACACTACTTTATTAGACAAAATTAAAAATTTCATATCATTCCCTATGTTGTATACACTCGACATCATATTCTATGTTGCACACCAGTTTCATGCCTTACTCCATATGTAGTGGTTAGCATTTCTGAGTGTCTTAGAGATGCCTAATGTACTCAAGTGGATGTAAAGCTAACATACACTATAAGATATAACAAGTCTTACATTTACAATACTTTATGTAGTGTAGTTTTAGATTCATCTACTACACATAGGTGGGAAATGATGGAGTCATAACCTACTTGATTTCTTGAGCCACACACACATGAGGATTTATCAATCCATCAACTCAATCCAATTTATTCATTGATTGATCACTATATACATGCACACACATAGGTTGTAACTATGTTTATGCATTGCTTCATGTACCTAGTGAGGTGTATTCATTCCTTTCCTCTCTCCTATCTCTTTACCCAATTTTTCTTCTTTACTCAATTTAGTCTTTTACTATTGATATATATTAAATAAGGATTGATTTATAAAAATTTCATTTTCATGACATTCATTGGATCATGCTTTACATACTCATACCCAGCTTCACATACTCAGACCCATCTTCATGGGATTCACCTCTTAGTTAAGTCTCGGTATGCTTAATTTTCCTTTATCATAGTAATTTCACTTTGTTATATTTATATAATAAGAGCGGGCAGGGGGGATGTAATCATCCAAAATTGGTATTTGAGTGATAAGAGGGATAATTGATACTACCTATCCCTAACTTAGTCCTAGACCTATCCTATATCTTATTGTCACACTTATCTAGCCTTCGTGCAGGCCACAAGCATCTCTAATCAGCTCCAAAGTAGTCATAAACCCTCATTTTTAGATCCTATCCCTTTGTGCCTAGATTTATACTAGATATAAACTTGTGCCATAATAAGGACACTATCACCACATGGAGTTAGTGTCCCCAAAATGGTGCTAGTGTCCTTTACCCTATATTTTCTAAAATAGATATCATTTCAAAATTAGACACTCTTCAAGTTAGACTAGACATTTTTTATCACCCACAAAAGTAATAAAATAGTATAAATACATGAATTTTATCCCTCTAACCACTTGATGTAAATTGAATGCAAAATACACATTCAAACTTAGAATAAATTGAACATAATTAGTTTTATCAATCCTTATTCTACTGTACTTTTACATACTACCATCTATAGCAGCCCTAATCTAGGATTATCCATATTTCCAATCTCAAGCACATTCAAGTCACTCAAGGCCACTATCATAATAGCATAACTTTAACTTTCACTAGTACTTAGGTGGGGAGAACTACATCAAACTTGATCCCTCTTTAGAGTATTGGAATATAGCAACTTTCTTCATAACAAGATGTTGAGGATGTCCAACCTATCCCACTAACAAATACACTTTTCACCTCATGTCATATTTATATGGAAGATTATGGTTTTCGTAATAAATTAATCATTACAAGAAAAATATATGGTTTCATAACTTGTACACATAAGAATAGACATCAAAAGTCTAGACATATGTATACCTAGAAGCTCAAGATAATCATGCATAGAGGATACTACCACTAATATCAAGGCACTACCACCACTTATCCAATAATGTCTTTACTATCCAATTATGGTTTCTACTAATCTAGAATAGTTTCTAACATTAGGATCTAATTTACAACACTCAAACTAGCTTATATCTCAGTTTTTAGCACTCAAATCATCCATATTCAGTTTCTAGCTAAGTCATTATTTTTACTAGTTTTACAAAAATCAAAGATAGTCAATTCTATAACAAACAATTTATTGTATTTATTTCATATTATTTCCCTAATTTAGTCTACTTGGTTGTTTAAAAAAAATAGGATTTGCATACACTAAGTCCTAAAAGGTTAAAATAGTATATAAATTGTATGGATCAATGATAACAATAAAATCTATGTAGACATTGGATATTTAGTGCATACTAAGGGAATGTAAATACTTAATAGTAGGACTAGAGGGAAAGACTAACACCCATAGGGTATTGATTGAGATGGGAGTCATTGGAGTACTATGGATAAATTTAGAGATAGTATGTTTTAATATGGGTAAAATATAATTCAACTAGAATAAAAACACTCTACCACTACAGAGGACTAACATAGTTCATGGTGTGGCTATAAGATAGAGCTATGTATGGTAGAAATACATGCTAGGTGATACATACTACCAACTAGACTAGGTCCATTGATATGGAAGTGAAGGGTTCACATGAACATTTTTTAACCTAGGCTAGGCCTATGGTAGATTCCCTATCTTGAACTTGAGATAACTCCAAATGGAAATAAAGTATCCATATCTAGTAGTAGGCACCACATATGTGTCACAGTATTAGGGGAGGGGACACACCCACATCCAAGACTTTGAGGATGATGTGTGGATATCATACATAATATACCCCTACATTATAATAGTATGGGTAAATGACATAAATATGTAATCACATATCAATCATGATAAGTTATTTGGTGTTGAAATCTCGTACATACATCCAAAATAGCATGCCTTGGCTTATTAAAGAGGTATATACCAAAAAAGAAGAGAATTAGAACCTTATTTAATAGTAAGAATACTAGTAGCCATAACACCATTAAGATAATTAATAAGAAAATAGCTTAGATCAACCAAGAGGTTCTTAAAATCTAATGGTAAAAATACATCATTAGATATATCTTAAACATTTATAGCCATAGGTGGTCCATGTGGATTGAACACTCCACTTGGATTAGGTATGTAATTCTAAAATAAATTAATATTTTACCTTAATTTTAATAATAGTAATATTTTTTATTCTAGACTAACATATTTCACTCTATTTGTGTGTTTATTTAGTCCCAACATATATAGGACAACATGTTGTATATATGTTATATAAGGTGGTTCCTAAGTTATATGTAGCATGGCCAGGAGATAAACTCCCTAAAATTCACATTTTTTCATGCACATATACTATGTATTGGTAGATTTATACTATAAAAATGGTATAGATTGGATACCTATAGATGAAGGTGACATCATTATAGGATGATAACCATTAATTTATGACAAATAAAGGAGGAACCCTAATGAGGTAGGAGGACCAAGTGATTCTTCTTGTAAGGATTGATGCCTTGGAGTGGTGGTAAAAATTAGTACCTTAGAGGGATGGATTCATGCCAACACCTTGGGGAGGTGATTGATTCTCATAAATGATGACTAGATAAAGGACCATGAGATAGGATGACTTTTGTTTTTTAATATATCCACATGTGTATAAATATTAGGGCATGTGTACCCAAAGTCTCATACATCCATATGATGTATCTAGATAAAAACACATTTTCTATCAATGTGATATATGTATAGACACACACACACAGACATTTGTGTGTATGTCTATGTATTTCTCATCATTTATACATGTGTTTATTATTTTTATGTGTTGGATGTACCTCTTATGTTTTAATATTACTTACTACAAGTGATTAAAATATATGATTATAATGAATAACCCATTTGTATCCACATATACATGTGAAACATAAGTTATTTGTGAGTGAGATAATATATATTTATTACACTACCATATTCAAGGATCATATAATAGGCCTAATAAAGGGCCCTCAAATGTGTAGTTTCTTAATGCCAAAAATATTGATAGAATTTTGAGGGGTATCACCCTTAAGGGTAGAGAGATGGAATGCACCATTATTTAGGATCTCAGTGATCATGAAGTGTCCAAACTAATTTTAAATTAGGTTTTCATTATTATGGTATTCCTTCTCAAAGATAAGAATAATATCAACAACATAAAAAAAAAAAATTGTACCAACTTAAAAAAATTATTGGCACTAACATCTTTGATAAACACAGTTATGCTTAAGATCATATATTTGACACTTATCCAACTTTTATAACTCCACTAAATGATAAGTACATTATTCCTCATCAAAGAGAGACCTAATAATATTGACTTACAGATAGTGGATCAAAACATCAAGTGGAATATTGGCCATAGATATGTACACTAGAAAATATAAGGTTTCCTTTGTGGCAATTGATAGTTTGATATACCCAAATAATGGGATATAGAATGAAATTCCAATCTCTCTTGGACTGATCAAAAATTGATAGGATAATATTATTAAATGTCTTTTTAGAATATTTAGCCTAACCATTACCCTATATATAATAGGTATAGGAGAGACACAATTTGAAACTAAACTTTTCATCCAACTCATGCATCTCAAGTCTATGAAATCATGTACCATTACTAACCATGAATATAGAGGGAAAAAAAACTAGAAAATGAGCTATTTTAAGGGGTAAATTTCCATAGTGTGCCCATTCATACTACTATGTGGTATCGCCTCAACCCACTTAGTAAAATAGTCAGTACTAGTGATGAACTAGTTATTTCCATCTGACAAAGGATTTAAATCCATGTCAAAATCAAAATCCCAAGTGAAAAATAAACACAAAGCTGAAATAGACTATAGGTATCTAGTAGAAGCATTTATCACATCCCTAATAAAATTAAAAATATTATAGTTTTTGGTGCATCATAATGCATCCTTACCCAAATTAGGCCAATGATATTCCATATAAATAATATGAATAAATTGGCATTCCTACTAGGGTAACCAACATAAGTGCTACCATGAGACTTTTTAAGAGTGATATGAGTGTCATCAAGGGAAAAATACTACATAATCACATATTCAATACCACACTTGAACAATATCCTGCCATTCATGGGATACTAAATGATAATCTTATAGATCTTATAATTCTCCTGATAAGAATGATCATCTAGGTAAGATAGATACTAGAAGTAGTGAAAAAATATCTTGGCACCAAGCACAGTCAAATACTTCCCTCTAGTCTATCAAATATATAATATCATCAAGAAAATATCATCAACAAGATATAAATAATCATTAAGAAATGTACATTCAATGACTTGATCAATTATGGCTAATGATGCAAGAGCATTTGGGTTCACAAATAATCACACATCAACCAAAAACACTTGGAATATAAAATAAACAATTGTGTGCAAGTCTTTTTTTTTAAATTATATATTATGTTTTCCATGGCCTTGATTTTTGCATGCATCTTATAGGAACTTATGAAGCATTGTACAACTATATTTTAAGGTATTTATTTTGTCCTATAAAGTAAACAAAATTGAAGTCTTATGATATCATAGTCTTAGGACACATATTGCTATTGTGAAGATTTCAATATCATATTCATAAGAATTTATGTGCAACCATATGATGAGGAATATATTATGTAGTAGGTATATAGGATCATTTATGCATCTTTTTTGTCAAGTGTTGTGACATAAATTTCAAGTTGTGATCTGGGTAACTCAGCCACTGAACCATTTTATTATGAGATCTAGTGAATGTCATCCCATCATGATGTGTTATGTATTATACATTACTTAATTGGTATTTAATATTTTTTATGTATGGTGATGTGTTAGAGGCATAATGTCTTATGTGTCTTTAGGACTATATCTTGTATTAAATGTTTGTAGTGTATTTTTAGGTTGGTTATGATGTATTATTATTATTAGTTGGGTCTTATTATTATATAAACAATCCCATAAACTTGTAATAGGGTATTAAATAAGTGAATAGAGATATATAGAGAGATATAACAACAAATTGAGATAGATAGCTAAACTTTCAAATATATTTCACTAAAAACACAAATCTAAGAATTTGATATTATAACACATCTCATATGAGATTATATATTATGTGCTTGTGTGAAATTTATATTTATTGTCACTTAAATAAAATAATGAGTTGAGTTATTATTGTTTCATTTTATTGTATTTTTCATTATGTAATTATAAAGGTTCTATTGTCTAAGACATCTATTATTTGATACTCTTAACCATAGTTGTATCATTTGGTATTAGATAAAGGTTTATTCCTTACAAGGGAGCATGTGTGTTTTATTTTCCAAATTTTCAAGTGTGGGTAGAAATAAATTAATACATATTATGGCTAAGATGTAGTTAATTCCCTTCAATTTTTATGAAATGGTACACAAAGGAAGTTTAGTTGTGAGATTGCCTAGAGTGTCAAGGCTTTCAGACTTAGATAAATTTATGAGAAATATGTAAGCCCATTTAGAGGATGTGTATTAATCACAACATCAAATGTTGTATTATATGATGAAAAATATAATGAAGTAATGTAATAATTTTTTGAGAACCAAGTAGAAGAAGAACATATCAATGACCTTAAAAGATACTCCTACACATAGCCACGAGGATGAATAAGAAGGTGAAATTAGATCATCATATATATTTAAAGAGTTTAACTCCTAAATAAATCATTGATTGGATCATTGATTTAGATAAATACTTAGATTATGAGTATGTAATATTCCAAGAAAAAAAATTCATGCACAAACATGAAGGGTCATGCATCCTTATTATGGGAGCATGATCAAATGGAAATGGTTCATAGAGGTAAAGATAAAATAAAGACTTTGGATAGACTAGTTAAAAATTTTAAGGATAAGTTTATACCTTCTTATACAAGTTAAGTTTCTTTAATAATTTTCAAAACTTGTGACAAAAGGAGATAATTTTTTAGGATTACACCAAATAATTTTAAAAACTCATTGTTATAGAAGGTCATGTTTTAGATTATAATGAGAATATCATAATGAATTTACATTATTTACTATTTTTTAATGATACATGTACATTTAATTTAATAATCATACCAATGCATGTTAAATTTAGATGAGAACTTATCTAAAAGACAACAAGGCATAGTGTGATAGAAACAAACCTTTTTTCATGTGTGAGCACAATGAGGTAGAAATAAAACTTATTATTTTAAAGAAGGAGAAGATATAACTTATTATCATGATGATACTATTATATAATCATGTAGAAAATATTTACCAGAGGTATAAGTCATGGATTCATGGGTAAATGTTATAGATGCATATAATTTGGAAATAAAGCATCATAGTGTCCACATGTGTACAATGATGGAGATAGGAGGAATTATATGAAAGTTCACATTGCACAAGTTGATGAATAAAGTGTTATGTCAATTCATAATTTAAATGGGATATAAATTTAATAATATATCAAGATGAAGAAGGTGTTGTTGAAACCAACAAAGAAGGAAAATAGTCCCATTGAGAGGAAATGTATTTTAAAAACTATTTTTAAGTATATATGTAAGTATTTCAAGGTGATTATTGATAATGGAAATACTAGTTGTCTTATTTTATAATAGATAGTTAAGAATCTTGGTATAAATAGATTTTTCATGTAAATCCTTACAATGTATATTGGTTATTAAAGGGACATCAGATTATGGTCAATGAGAAATGTTTGGAAAATTTTAGAATTAATACTTAGAAACATGAATCCTATATGGAATAATTATCATGGACATATGCCATGTGTTACTTGTGGTACTTGCAAGGCCTTGGTAGTTTAAAAAGAATGTGAAAAATGATGGATTCACAAACACATTTACATTGATGAAATATAAACTATGCTCATAGTTTGAGTCCTATGAATGGTAACCAATAAGAAGAGGAAAATGTTCTAATCATTTTGATGATTTTATAAAAATAATTCCTAAGATAAGTGAAGGAAGGTATATGTTATGCATTGATATCAAAGATCTCATAATTTTTAAGCATAAGTGAAATAGAATAAATAATTTTTCATGGAGTAAAGGAGATGTTAAGTTTAGTTGTAGATATTATTTAAAATGATCTGATAGTTGGGTTTCCACCCATTAGGAGTATAATCATTGCATGAATTTGATTCTAGGTTTTATTTTTCTAAAAAAAGTACCATATATATTGGAACATAAAGAGAATGTTTAGTTACAAAGGCAATTTTAAGATTTTATAGATAAAGGGTTCATAATAGAAATATTGAGCTTGTGAATAGTTCCAGTAGTGCTAGCACTTAATAAAGGAAATGAATGGAGGATTTTATTGATTCTAGAGCCATCAACAAGATTACTATTAAATAAAATTTACATTTCTACACATGGATGATTTTTTGGACTATTTGAGTTAAGCTCAATTATTCATAAAGATTGACTTCAAGAGTGGATATTACCAAATATACATAATGTAAGGTGATGAGTGGAATATTGCATTAAAAATTCATGAAGGATTATATAAGTGGAAATTTATATCATTTGGATTTACTATCATGCTATGTACATTCATGAGAGTCATCAATAAATTGGTTAAACCTTTTCATGGTAAGTTTTTCATTATATATGTGGATGGCATATTGATTTGTGGCATGACAGATGAAGAACACTTAGTCCATTTTTGAAAAGTATTAAATAAGTTGTAGGATGATAATTGTTTTGGTTAATTTAAATTAATATAGCTTCATGAAGGATGAATTATTATACTTAGGTTTTTTTATTATTGAATAAGGTTTCAAGATTAATCTAGAAAATGTGAAATCTATCCTTGAATGATTATCACCTAGGAACATGTTTTAAGCATGGATTTTTCATGGAATTATGAATTTCAATATAAATTTTATCAATAAATTTAGTAATATGTTTATAAAAATCATTGATGTGATGCAAAAAGATAGAAAAGAATGTGTATGGAGTGAAAAAGTGGAGCATAGTTTCAAGCAGTTGAAGAATAAAGTGATTGAATAGACATTATCATAGTTCAATAAGGTTTTTCATGTATATTGTGATGTTAATGGCATGAAAATATGAATGTTGATAATTCAATAAAGCATTCCTATTGTTTATTTTAGAATGAAATTGAATTATGTGAAAATAAAATATTTAGTCTATGATTAGGAGTTTTATGCCATATTATAAGCAATCAATAAGTAGAGGCATTAATTTTTTCCATAAGGAGTTTATATTGTATATAGATCATCAAGCACTAAAATTTATAAATATTCAAGGAAATTTAAACCAAATATATATATATGAAATGGATTTATTTTCTACATAATTACTTATTTTTGTTGAAGCATAATTTTTTTAAGTAAAATAGAGTTGCAAATGCATTGATTAGAAGGGGTCTCTTTTTGAACTAGATATGAGTGGTAGTCATATTATTTTATTTTTTGAAGGGTTTTTATGCAAAGGATTAATATTTTAGATATGCATGGAAATCATGTGTAAAAATATTAAGTGTCAATAGAACACCATGGTTAGGCTATTTCATGCTAGAAGTATTTTTATTCCTGGGAGCACAATTATACATACCTAGACGTTTAATGCATAAAAACATTAGTCATGAACATATTAGAGGTGTATCAATTCATTTTGGTTATGACAAGACATATGCATTTTTTTCTTAAACTAATATTGGTAAAATATGAGTTTGAATGTGTGTATGTTTAGGAGTGTATAAATTCCTAGTTGGGGAAAGGGATAAGTCATATTTTAGGTTTGTCTCAACCATTTCCTATTCTAGGGAAACCATCAGAAGATATTAACATGGATTTTGTTTTGAGATTTATTATAACATAGAGAAGACACTATACCATATTTTTTAATTGTGGATATATTTTAAAATGTGTCACATTTTTTTTATATAATAAAAATTTCTATGTGACATAAATTTATAAATTGGTTTTTAGAGAAGTTGTGAGGCTACATGGATTTCTACACAACATAACATCAAACATGGATGTGAAATTTATTGGACATTTTGGAAAAAACTTTTATAATATGTCGAATTATAATTACCATATTATTTTAACATATCACCCTCAATTGGATGGGTATACATAGGTATTTAATAGAAGCCTTATTAATGTGTTGTAATGTTTTGTTGAAGGGAGGCTAGGAACATGGGATTCAATTATGGCATATGCTAAGTTTATTTATAATAATTAAATAAATAGGCATAATAGAAGGGCATTGCTTAAATTTTTATATGGGTCAATTCCAATGGGTGTTATAAAATTAATTGATAGCATATATGAGAGAAGGAAGAGCATTGTTGAAGCAATTTTTTTTTTGAGAAAATGCATGACTTACATCAAAAATTATGAAAATAGTTTGAAATAAAAACTACATATTATAAGCAACATGTAGATATAAAAATAATATAATTCAAATATCACATGGGATACATGGTATTTTCATATATAAGTAAATATTTCTAAAGGGAACAATGAAAAATTGAATTGGAATACAAGTGGACAATGGAGAGTATCATGAAATTTTGTGAAAAATTCATATGTCATTGATTTACATGAAGGGATGGACATGTAACCTATTTTCAATATCTAATATTTATATAATTATTGTGAGGGGAATAATAGTGGACAAATCACAAGCATATATTATTAATAAATTTTATGGGAGAGTTCATATTCCTAAAAAGGCACACAAAGTAGCAAAAAAGGTGATTGGTTCCAAATTCAACAAGAAAACAAATGAAAGAGAGTGCAAAGAATATTTATTTAAAAGTAATGGATGTGATATTTAATATGAAATATATATATAATCACATAAAAATATAAAATATAAGTACTCATAATAGAAAATTTATCAGAAGGTCCATGAGCCAGATCTCATGTTTATTTATTGCCCAAGTGTATGATGTAGGAGCATCTAGTTTCACAAGTAATCCTAAATCAACCAAAAACATGTATAATAGATAATAATAAAATGTTTTCATGTCTTCTTGTGAATAATTATTTTTAATGTTTTTTACAACTTTATTGGATCGTGTAAGTTTTAGTCATTTGCAAAGTGACATAAAACATCACAAAGAAACTTATGTGATTGGTATGTGTAAGAGTTTCATGGTAGCCATTTTTGGTTTTATTTGGGTGTTAGATGTATTGTACAATCTTCTTGGGTGTTTTTGAGTCCTTAAATTTATTTGATCTGTGTTTTATTCACTCTTTTAGAGTTTCTTGCAAAAAAAAAGTATTTAAAAATTTGAATTCTATAACTTGGCTTAGAGTGTTATTTTGAGAATTATGTGAAGTTATTTTAAACTTACAGGGTTTTACTAATGTTAATCCTATGTTTGATTAAAGGATGAGTAGTCTAAATCAATGAAATAATATGCATAAAATAACCACTGATTTATTACATATTTTGACTAGCTTTGAATTTATAAAAATAGTAATAAATATGTGCAAATAAATACTTATATAAAAAACCCTTGATACTAATGATACAAGTGCTAGAAACTGATATTTGAATAGGTTTGAGTTTCATCAATTAGATCCTTGTATCATAACCCCTCTTAGACAGTAGCACCATGTGGCACTAGTGTCCTGAAAATGGCACTAGTGTCCTTTGTGTATGATTGCTCTAAACTTTTGAGTGCACCTATGCCTATGTTTTTGGGTATTATTATTGTTTGCATGAATTTTAAAACTTTTTATTATGCTTGTAATAGTTTATTTATGATGCAAACCCTAATACTCCTTATAAGTAAGGCATGAACTAAAAAATGTGGTCATTAGTAGGATAGGTTGGGCATCCTCAAAACCTCATTGTGAAGAGAGTTTCTTACATACCAATACTTCAAGGAGGGATCAAGCTCGATGTAATTCTCCCCACCTAAGTGTTGGTACAAGTGCAAGTGATGCTACAATGATAGTGGTCTTGAATGCTTTGAGTGTGCTTGAGATTGGAAATATGGAAATCTAAGTTTAGGGAAGATGTAGATGGTATTATGTAGAAGTAGGGTATAATAGGTATTAATATCCTTGATTTTTCTCAACTTGTTTTGTGTTTGAATAGGCATTTTGCATCTAATTTCCATGTAGTGGATAAAGTCTAAAAATTCATATATTTATAGTGTTTTGTAGCTTATTTAGATAATAAAATATGCTTAAGCTAAACTTAGGAGGGTTTTTCGATTAAGAATATATTCTTTAAATAAATAAAGGGTAAAGGACATTCGGCCATTTTGGGGACACTATAAACATATGGCTTTAGTGTCCTTAATGTGGCACTAATGTCCAACAAGCAGGTTGTTAAGCATGAAGGAATAGGATCAGGAAATGAGGGTTTGAGACTATGTTTAAGCTAACTAGGGATGCATGTGGTCAACAAAAATTCTATATAAGTATGATAATAGGCTCTATTATAGGTCTAGGGAAAATCTAGGAATATGTTATCTCAAGTGGCACTCTTAGCACTCAAATACCACTTTTAGGTGATTACAAAATTGTAAACATTGGTGAATGTTTTTTGGGGTCCAAAAATGTCCTAATAAGGTGTGAAAATGTGTTCCAATGTGCAAATCAATGTAAACAAAGAAAAAAAAGTGTAACTCCCACCCAAAGTGGGGTTGGCAAGAAACGAGAGTTATTTTGCATGTTTAGCATAATAATAAGGAAATAGAAGGCATGTAAGGTATTAAAGTGTGTATATAAGTTCATTAGGATAGATATATTAAAAAGAGATAGGAGATAAGTCTGGAAAAGAAGGTGAAAATATCAAGAATTTTAAGTAGGTTGCCTACCTTGTATAAATTTTGTACATGAGAGTGTATGTATTGAGATAATTGAATTAAAAAAATGTTTTTGATGAACCATTGCTGAAGATTAGTAATTCATATGAATTTAAGTGCCATTTTTTTTTTTTTGAATTCATTCTTAGTTTGATTTATTATTATCATTGTTCAATTTTCAAGGTGATAACTTACAACCCAATCCCTTTGAGAGAATTTAGTGTTTACATAGTCCAAGGAATAGGTCTAACAAGGTATTAAGAAGATTATTAACATTTTATTGAGGTTTTATAGGTTATATTCAAGAGTGTAGTACATTTAAAAATTCATATAAACTTTTTAGACTCTTCCAAGTGAGATAAATTTGATCTTAAGTCTTCATTCTTATAATAAAGTCAAGAAAAACATTCAAAAAGTTTGAAACTTGTTTTTTGGGAGTTTATTGAGATTGATCATGAGATTATAACTATTTGATAAGGTAATATAGGTATGTAATATATTATACAAGTGGTAGAAGTGTTTTAGGAGGTATAAAACTCATCCTAGTCTTTTTTGTTCACTCTCAGCCATCTTTAGGCCTATGTAGACCAACCTAGGGTTTTAAACTTTCAATTAGTATAAATTTTGTGCCATCTAGACAAAATTGATAAAATTTTAGAATATAATGTATTTTAATGTCTAATAGAGTATTTAATAGGCTTAAATTTAGTGCAGTTCTATACAATACGGTCACTAGGCCTGTGGCATTAAACTAGGCCTAAAGAGACCTAATTGGTTAAGAGGTATGTTGAGTTGTAGGGTTATAATAGAGTTGGGTTCTAAAAAAATTTATCAAGATAAAAATAGATAAAATGTATCCAAATATGTATTTATTTTATCTAGAAACATTGTATTTTGGTCAAACCTAGTATATTTGTGTTAAAACAAGGCTATGAGTAATAAGCCTTAAAGAAGGAAAATGTAGATTACTTGGGGGTTAAGTATTATTCATGGATGTGAGAGAGAGAGTTCAAATAGGAAGGTAATAGGCCATATTATTCTATATTAGAATATAAAAATCTTAGAATCATGAATGAGGATTTTAGGTCTAGGAAGTTACATGAGAATGAACAAGCTCAAATGAAGAAAAGAGAGTGAAGTGATTGAATGTATCTATGGGATGATGAATTTAGGGATAATCATAGATATATTATAGAGATATATGAAGGTTGATGTTCCAATAATATAAAAAATAAGATTATACATGCATGAAGGGGCTTATGAGCCTATTCAAAAGAAGATTGATCAAGATAGTTCAAATAGACAAGAAAGGTACATGTGGAAAGGAATAAAATAAGAGATATTAGATGGGATTGAATGAAATAATTAGAGTTAGGTGTATTCAAATGAAGAGTTTAGGCATAATATATACATCAAGTGGTATCAGAGCAGGTAATCTCTTGGAATATTTTATGATTTTAAATATGAAAGTTTGTTATTTGAGGTTGTTGAAGGTTGATAATTAAAGTTTCATGAATGAGCTAGAAAGGCAAAAAAAGGTAAGAGTTTGTGTTATAATAGAATACCTAATAAGAGATAAGAAATACTATAAGAATATGATTTATTCCAAGGTGAAAAAGACTTAGACAAGAGTTTTAATATAATAGGTAAAAGAGAGAACCTAGGTTGAGACATCAAAGCAAGTTAAGACTTCTTTGTGAGAAGATGAATATAGAGAAATAAAAAGAGAGGAAATAATTGGCTAAGTTAGAGTACCATAATGAGAGAAAGAGGAATAAATATCCAAAGAGAAAAGGGTTGGATGTTGAAGAGGAGATGAATGAAATAAATCAAAGGATAGAGAAAATAAGGCTCTTGGTGGAGCTCATATAAGAATATTAAATCCCATGGTGTGGCTAGGTAATGAAGAAGAAGAGAGTTAAGTATCCTATAAGGATACTCATGGAAAAAATAAGAAAGATTGGGATGAGAGACAATGATAAGAAAAATAAGTTGCTATGTAGGTAGCTCAAGTAGGAGATTAAGAAGCTCATGAGATATGAACAAGTTGGTAGATAAGAGGAAGGTGGGTAGCACCTTAAGTAAAATGAAATATTCACGGAAGCAAAGTAACCTAAGAAGGAGAAGATAGAGGCAAACAAACCTAAAGCTTTTAAATATTATGATTTTTTGTCACATGTGTATGCAATTACATAAGTAAAGAAAAACTAATTCCATTTTGAGGACATCAAACATGAAATCCTGAAGGGAATCAAGCATGAACAACATGCTTATGTTAAATAATAAATTGGTTGGGTGGAAATATACATAGGTATAGTGGTTTGTTACCTTGAAAAAGGAGAGATGCTTAGAGAAGGAGATCTTCAAGAATAAGGATGCCTCATGAAAGGCATAAAAGAAACAACATTAAAGTAATAAGATGGATTCAAAAGGTATCAATATCAGCCATTTGTATATTAGATTTGGGATCACTTACAAGTAGAGATCGAATATCTAGAACATGCCATAATCAATGGATAAAAGGACCAAATCTATCATATAATGGTAGTTGAAGAGGTGAACAATTGGAATGAGACAATAGACACTCAAGGGAGAAATAATGTTGGATTAGATAGCTATTATATCTCAAATTTACACCACTGAGAAGGGATTTTAATCCCTCTCAAATTGACCTATGCAATGGGATTAGTCTTAGGTTATGGTTGACCTATAAGTATTCTAAAACTCTAGATTATAGGGTTAGCTCCCTTTGATGTATCTATTAATATCTCAATTCCACACTACTAACTTGTAAAGGAAAAGGGATAAGGATAATATGAAAACAAATTAAGGGAGGTGATACACCAAATCAACATCCTCCACTTTAATATCATGCACTAATAATATATATTTTCCCTAAATTTGATTACACTTCTCAAACAAGGAGTTTAAAGCATGAGTGTTTCAACATAGACGTTATATACAATGCATTAAGTGAGAGGGTTGGTCAAGAGTTCTAAGGCACTAATGATTGAAATCCACTTTAAAAACATGCATAACTACATCAAATGACCATGTGAACTAAAATAATATAATCCATTTATAAATAGATAAGAAATGACAAATGAGATAGAGTACAGTCACTACTATCATTCATCAATAATCACAAAAGTACACTAGTTAAAATCATGTGAGGAGGTAATAATCAGCTTCATTATTTATTAAAAGGCATAGTACAAGTGTTTAGTTGAGTATGGATTTTCCATACTTATCCAAAGGATCCTTACAAAGCCAAATAAGGCTAAATGTATAGAGAAAGAGAGGAGTAGAGAGAGAAAGGGAGTAAAAGAGAGTAATTGACAAGTCTCCATTCATGAAATAGTAAGTTATATGCAATAAAGTCTTCAAGTGGAGAGTTATTAAGTCCTTCCACATGTATTTATTAGTGTGATCATTATATTCTAGTGGTTGGTGTAGCAAACTTCATTTATTCAATAACTCATCAACCTTATTTGAAACTATCCTCCTACTTGCTTAGGAGTGATAAGTGGCATAACCGATCATCAATTTTAATTTTAGTTTCCCTTTTCCATTATTATTGACACCTTGCATCTATTTTAGAATGTTATTATACTGATATTATAGTAGTGATCATATCTTCTTAGGTGTCTTGAAACCCATTAGTTTTAATATGCCTCTCACTACTCAAAAGCCTCAAATATTGTTTATATCCTCATGAATGCAACCTATCTCCATCATATAACTTTAACTACCTTAACAAACTTGTATCAATCCTCTTGAATGCCTCAAAGACTTAATTTTACACTTAAATCCCATACGTGTCTTCAATTCCTTGTAACCCTCAAAATATAAAAATCTCCTTATGTATAACATTATATATATGATCTTAGAACAATAAGCATGGATTTGAGAACCCACTATGTTCTTATTGATATGTACAAAGTTTCATGACTAGACATTAAGTACAATTATACTTACTCCACCTATTTCTCTTTTTAATTAGCCCTCAATTAGGTCTCTAGGCCTAAAAACTAAGATTTGGATATAATCAATGATCAAACCTGTGAAAATTTAGATAAATGTTTTATGGATGGATGAACCAAAAAATGGCCAAAACCCTAGCTTATATGCTTGTTCAAGCTTGAGAGGTAATTATAGTGGTTTCTCAAGAATATAATAGGATAAAATGCTTGATAATGGAATTTTAAGGTCTATACCATCATAGGACAACTCAATATATTGAAGATAAGTTGTCCAAGGGTATTTGATAGGTCTGCAACTAGGTTTCTTAGACAAGCTAGTATGACAATCACCATTTTGACTTGATATAGTGTCTTATTAGCTTCTATATCATCTTGAAATGCATAAATACAAGGATTTATAGGATTAAATAATCTATTCATGTGTTCATAAGTCATTATTTTATTTATAGACCATCCACCATCTTCTCAGCTTATAAACAAACCTATAACCACACCTTTTGGGTCATTTTTCATATAATTCTAGTACACACATGCTAATTGATTGAAAGGAAATATTATAAAGAGATTTATGAAGGTTTTTTATATCATTCCAAGTTCCATCCAACCCATTTCAATCACTTAGGATGCTAATTTATCCCATCAGGTCACTAAAAAGGTTTTTGAGTAGCCTATGAGTGTCTTTCACTCTTAAGGATTATTCATAGAGCTAAAGCATTTGATGAACATATAATTTCCATGGATAAATAGTGTATAAGGCTGGTCTCTTATGAATAATATATTAAGTTACCATGCATCTCCTCATGCAAGATATGAACATCTCAAACTAGCCTTCACAAGCTTGCCAAGGAGCCAATAGAAAGATGAAAGGTGTTTTCTCTATTTTGAACCTCTGACTTCCTCTAAAGCATGGATTTTGGCCTATAAGGAATGAGGGAAGTCATATGAGTGCCTATAGATCAATTTTACCTTGGGAAACCTATAACCATGCTTTAAAATCCCCCTTTTTAACTCTAAAACTATCATATCTTCTTGGCAAAGCTTGATGGAAATGTGAAATAGGTATTCAAGGAGTCTTTCACACCTATATAGACCTATTAAAACATTCCCATACATCCTCTTTCCAACTACCTTCCATTTATTTCAAGATTCTCCTCTTCAACACTATAAATAACATAAGAAAACACTTGAAATAGGTTGTAACATTATGAAAGAGGTTATAACATCTTTTTAGGAACTTGTACGTACCAAAAGGGGATATAGGGTGACTTGAAATGTGCTAAAGGACTCAACAAGGCTTTCTCAACCTTTGGTAGTCTTGGACCAACTTGAAACCTATCATGAAGTGACTAGACAAGCACTATTAGACCATTACATTAAACTTTATAAAACAACCTTAACTTCCCCTAACAAAGCTTAAGACACTTTAAAAATGTAACAAGGTAATGGGAATAATTGAGAAAAAATACACCATCTTGATATAGGCCTAGGATGATCTAAACTAACCTTGATAACTC
The DNA here is from genome assembly GCA_037957365.1 of Torreya grandis. Lineage (NCBI taxonomy): Eukaryota > Viridiplantae > Streptophyta > Pinopsida > Cupressales > Taxaceae > Torreya > Torreya grandis. Next base: position 562,635 of record JARHVA010002151.1, on the reverse strand, counting down.
TAGAAGCACATGAGGAAGTGAAAACATTAAACAATGCTAAACAAGGTTTATAGTAACCATTTAAAGATCATTGCAATACCAAGATGGCTATCAACAAATTTAAAATGAGAAAAATAGCATGTTTTTTGTGAACCTCTATAATGATAGCCAAAATTTGAATAACATAAACATACATCATGGATCAGTAAGGGTGGATACAAGAAGAGTGTGAAGGAGTGTCTAGCTTAACACATGAAGGAGATGGAGCCCAAGTACAAGTGATGGTACAAGCTATGCAAGATCACAATGAAGAATAGGAGTTGATATGGATAAAATTGATATGAGATGGTGAAGTTAACCTATTATATTTCCTTAGTCAAAGTGAAGAGAAGGAAGGAACTGTCATATAAGAGTTAGAAGCAAAATTACAAGATGGAGAAAAGAAGATGTCAAAAACAAGGAACTTGTTTCCCATAATAAAATTTCAAGAAGTTGAATTATCATGTCATACAAAGGGAAAAAAATAGAAACAAGTAATGATTTGTAGGCAAGAGGATGGACAAGAATTTATACAAGATAAATCAAACCATATTACAAGCCAAAGTAAGCCAAAAGCCATGAACAAGCTGAATATAAAATCATGTGATTTAATCAATAAATAATTATGGGTAGGTGATGATGCAAGTAAATAGTAGAGGTTAAGGGGATAATATGATTAACTCAAAAATATGAGAGAGAATCCTATAGAGGCTTGGAAGAAGAATGCAAGAACAAGATAGGATGGAAAGTACTATGAGGTTCTTGAAGAGACTATCAAGTCTCATGAATGTAATTTGACATGTACTAAGAATAATGGTGTAGGTATGGAGATAAATGGTAGAGATTCACTCCCTGATCACATGGAGAAAATAAAAAATGAGACACTAGAGCTCATTATATAGCCAAAGAAAGAGAAGGAAAATCATGTTCCTCACAAAGGAGATGAGTGGATGAAGAAATCTTGTTTAGAGGAGGACAAGATCAATCCAAAGGTGATATAAGGAAGTAATAATAAAAATTTAGCATGGAGAGATCAAATATAAGGTAGTCATATTATTGTAAGAATTTGGTATATTAAATTGGTGATATTGCAGTTGAATTCATTGAAGATATACATGATGATAGTGAGAGTAAAAGTTGTCAATGATTGTAGTGTTATGATGTATAGAGTTTGGTCAAGTATTTTCCAATTTAAGATGATCAAGGATATAATAAGACTCACCATGAGATGGTGGATTATCATGAAGAGGAAACAAAATGTTATATATATTAAAGTCTAATAAGGTTGAATATGCATAAGAATCCATTAGAACATGAGAATGAAGGAGGAATTATTTCTGAGAAGATAGACTAGCAAGGAGAGCTTGAACAAGCTATGACAAATGTGGAAGAAAGCTATGAAGTAGGAATAACAGTAAACAATAATAACTAGCCATTTTAGGAAAAGCATGAGGAAGATAAATCTAATATGAAGGATATAGAGGATTAATAGAATAAATAGTTGCAATAAATCATGTACTTGGTGGAGGTAGAAGATGAGTTGGCAAAGAGACAAGAAAAGGCAAGGAGACAAAGATAATATAATGAGTTGAGAAGAAATAAGAAATAAAGGAGGATGAGAATCAATATAATCTCAAATAATTATAGGATAAAGAATTTAAAAATAAGGAAGAATTTTGACAAATTACATTTGAGAAGGAACTTAATTTTTCCCACTTAAAGAGTTTGATGAAGAGCATCACAAGGTAACTTAGGTGGTTAGTGTGTGTAAAATTTTTATGGTATCAATTTTTGGTTTTATTTGGGTGTTATATGTCTTTTATGGTCCTCTTGGGTTTTTTGGATTCTTTGAAAGTCTTTATTTTGTGTTTTATTTGCTCCTTTGGAGTTTCCTACCAAAAGGGAAGATTTGAAATTTTGAATTCTAGAACTTGGCTTAGAGTGTTATTTTGAGAATTGTGTGAAGTCTAAATTTTGGTGAATGTTTTTTAGGGTCCAAAAGTTTCATATGAAGGTGTTATAATGTGAAAATAAATGTAAACCAAGAGAACAAGAAAGTGTAGCAATGACCCTACGTGGGATTGGCAAGAAATGAGAGTTATTTTACATGTTTGGCATAATAACAAGAAGATATAATGCATGTAAGTTGTTAGAGTGTGTGTATAAGGTATTTATTATAGATATCTTCTAAGGATAGAGAGATGAGTTAAGTCTATAAAACAAGGATAAAAGATCAAGAATTGCAAGTAGACTGTTTACCTTATCAAAATTCTATACATGACAATGTATGTGTTGAGAGAATTGAATAATGAAATGTTTTTGAAGAACCATTTCTGAATATTATTGATTCATATGAATATAAGTTCCATTTTTTTTAAAAAAAATCATTATTATTTTTACTTTTTATGAGCATATTCAGTTGTCATGGTGATAACTTACAATCCAGTCCATTTGAGAGAATTATATGTTTACATAGTCCAAGGAATATGTCTAACTAGGTGTTAAGAATATTATTGATATTTGTTTGAGATTAGATAGTTTTTATTAATTATTTTATGACATTTAATAATGTATATAAACCTTTTATACTCTTCCAAGTGATAGAAAGTTTATGTTAAGTCTTCATTATTATAACACAGTCAAGAAAAGTAGTTAGAAAGTCTGCAAACTTACTTGTTGGGAGTTTATTGGGATTGATAAAGAGCATATAATTTTTGGATAAGGTTAATATAGTTTAAAAATAAATTATAAAATTTTTATATGTGTTTTAAGATTTATAAAACTCATCCTAGTCTTTTTTGTTTGCTCTTGACCACTTGCAGGCCTGTGTAGACCAACCTAGGGTTTCAAACTTGCAACTATAACTTTTGTTCCATATAGAAAAATTTGATATAAATTTGGAATATAATATATTTTAATGTCCTAAATATTATTCAATAGGTTTCAAGTAATTATAGTGCAATACATTATGGTCACCAGGTTTATGGTATTAAACTAAGCCTAAAGAGACCTAATTGGTTAAGAAGCGCTGAATTAGTAGGGTTATACTAAGATTTGGGTCATAAATTTTTTTATAAATATAAAATGGGATGAATTTTATCCAATTATGTCTTTATTTTGTCTGTGAACTCTTTATTTTGGTCAAACCTACTAGATTTGTGCTAAAATAGGGCTACAAGGAATAGGCCTTAAAGAAGGAAAGTGTAGATTGCTTGAGATTTTTAAGTTGGGGTTTGAGTATTGTCCTTGAATTTTTTAGAGAGTTAAAATAGGTAGTGTATATGTCATATGAGCCTATGACATAAGAAAAAATATTAGAATCATGAATGAGGTTTTTAGGCTGATGAAGCTACATGAGAATGAACAAGCTCAAATGAAGAAAAGAGAGTGAAGTGATGGAATTTGTGTATGAAATAATGAATTTAGGGATAAGGGTAGAGATTATAAATATATATAAATGATGATGTACCAAAAATATAACATAGAATATTATTCATGCATGAAGGGGCTTATGAGCCTAGCCAAAGGAAGATTGATCAAGAGAGTTCATGAAGATAAACAAGGTACATGTGGCAAAGAATAAAATAAGAGATCATATAAGGTATTAAATGAAATAATAATAGTTATGTGTATGAAAAATAAGAGTTTATATATCATCTCTACATCACAAATCATTACATAAGTTTATTTGTATCTATTTTTTTTATGCTATGTAATAAAGAGAAGTGAACTATTATGACATCTTAGTTTTGGTGCCAAATGTGTATTTTGATGTTTTGAATATATTTTTAAAAATTATTTGTACACATTTGTATGATGAAAAATATTTTTCATAACAAGCATATAATATTCATTCATGCATCTTTTTTTGAAGTGTTGTAACTTGACTCACAAGCTATGATCTATGTGAGACATGTTTATTGTGCCATATTCTTATGATATATTATTATTTCCATGTTATATTAATATGTTATGATGTTTTAAATGGTTATTTGTTATGATCCATCTATATTTTAAAGTGTATTTAATTATTTTGGTTTATAATGATGTCTTAGAGGCACAAAGTTGTCATGAGTCCTTAGTATAATGTTTTGTGTTTTTTAAATCCCCTAAATTATGAAATTATTTTTTATATAACCATAAATGTGTCATTAAACTAAAATTTACACAAATTTAAAACTCATTTTAATATACTTCAATCATTTAAATTTTCATTAATACTAATAACAATGAAGGGATTACCTTAATTGGTCACATTGTTTTAACTTAAATTTAATTATTAAGTAACCTCATATTTTTACATGTTCAATTATAAGCCTACCTCATTAAATAGATTTTTATTTTCTATTAATCATTCATTACACTTTTTTTGTTCCATTTAATTTGTATCATACTCATCCATTCATTCCAAATGTATTGTTTTTATTAAACACATAATCACTAAATAGGTTTGTTAAACCTAATTAGATCGGGCCATTATTATCTAAGCCTTAACAACTTTTTTACTTTTCATCATAATGAGGACTCACTTATTTTCTTTCAATTTTTTTTAAACACAATCATATATGGTTATATTTATATTTATTTCTATCTAGAATGAATGATGATATAAGTCTAACCTCGAGCACTTTGTTTGGCTGTAATGTTTCATTTTAAGTTTAAATCATCTAGGTCTTATAACTTTATGTTAGGCTTATACTGTCAACATCTTCAATGTCCATTATATTTATTGATCCCAAGACTTAATTTTCATTTTAAGTTATGTATATCTCATTCATAAACTGTAAGTATGTTTCATATAAATTATAAGGATTTATACAAGACTACTACTTGCTCTTTTAATCTATTTAATTTCTACAAGTTTTAATTAACAAGATCACTTGGTATTTTTTTTCCTTTTACATTAATGACCTCTTATTGAAAAAACTTATATAACATGTATATTTATTAACACTTGTTAATACTATTGAAAATGAGATCAATAAGCCACTCCAATCCATATGATTGCCTTATTGATTTCTTATGAAATAATACTCTTGTAATTATATATGTTTCTTTGATGAAATATTCTATAATTTAATTCACATCATTAATAAATGGATATAAACACTCTTTCAATTTAGTTTTTCCATATTCTATTTTTTATAATACTTCATAATCATTATAGCTATTAATATTGCAATTTTTTTTCCAAGATAAGTATTTCAATGATATACTTAAATGTTTACATATTACATATTTCCTTATAGATTCTTATAATTTACCTTCCACATTCAATACATTATTAAACATGAGACCTAGTTAAGGTATTTTTAAAATTCATAAACACTTTAAATCATTCATAATTGAATTAAGGTTACAATTCTTATTTTAATTTTAAAAGATATCTTTTCTCATCATTACAAGAATGAACATGTTAGTGCTTAAAATTTAAGATTCCATTTAAATATAAATTTGAATTTTTTAAATTTTAAAATGACATATTTTTCACATGAGATATCCCTTATTCCTATAAGATATAAAAAAGATCATTAGAACATTCCAAGTAATAAATTTAAGCAAAAATAACTCCTTGAGCATTACCAATTATACATTACCACATACTATGATGTTCATACCCATATAGAATATATAAGATGACATGATAGCTCATAATACAATGGAAATAATCAAATGTGTTTTCACAATGGTATATTCAATATACATGCATTTTTTATGGCTAGGTCAATATCCCTTTTAAATCACTAACTCATGCACAAGCTAATATGGTGTAAGTTCAACATGTGACTTAGAGTATAATGATAAATAAGGGTTAAGGGTCCCCCACCCTTTTATTTATGATAAATAGGAAATTCTAAAAAATGAAGCTCTTGATCTAATCCTAAAGCTAAATAATAACCAATTATTGCCTACCATTACAAGACATTACACCAAAATTGAATTTAAAAAACCATCCACTGACCCAAAAATACTAGACTGCCTGATCATTTAAAAAACATAGACCAACAAAGCATATAACAAACTATAAAATCCATTGACATGGACTTTACCACCTAGAAACCAAAAGAGAAAAACAAAAAACAAAAGCACATGCAACCCAAGACCACATAGATAACTATTGAAGAACAACCTTTGTATTTGAATCCAAGTCTTTGAGATCAACATTCAAAGCTATCTTGAGACTAGCATGACATGAAGTGGAAGCTCTCTTGAGCATAATATTTGACTTATCCATAGAATCTCTCTTTTTTAAACACACATCCACAACACTTTCTTCATAACCTTAGAAACCAATATAGTTTACTAATTTTCCATTATATGGTGGATGGGAAGAATTAACCTTATGAAGGGGGTAAAATCCATCCGAATAATTCATTCCATAGCTTTGGCCAAACATTTCCCAATTTTGAGCATGTCTTGCAAGTTGGCCACCAATTTCACCAGTTGATGAAGTGTGACTCTAATTCCTTTAAATAAGTATTTTACCCTAATTTGGTTTTAAACCCCCTAATATAATATAAATTAGTGGAATAATTTAAATTAATATATATGTCATTCAATCATACATTTGAAACTAAAATATTGAAACTGATTGTATTGATTTAACAAGTGGCATATGTTAAATAATTAAGTATAACAAAGGAATAAATACATATATATTTTTTGACTGTCTAACTATGACTATATTTTTTTAGTGGAAAACAAACTAAATCAAACATGTGATTTATTTGGTTTAAAAAATATTTTTCTTTTTGTATAGAGTCAATTCTTTCAAATATATATTAATATCAAATTTTAATACTATATTGTGTTGGTTGGTAGTGATTTGTACCAAAAAGAGGGTTTGATATCATATAGCCAACTTCACATGTATCTAAAATATTTTTATGTACAATATTGAACCTTGATGTTGTGTGTAACTCTAATAATCAATCTCCTTCACTTTTAAACCCTGGGTGTGCTTGTGAGAGCTACAAACCTATAAATTTTGGGAAAGTGTAATGAGTTTATCTAAACATAGTAACCCCCATTTGATGATTGACCACTACCTATATATCATATGCTTCAAGGAGGAAAATCAATCCACATGTAATTCTCCCACTTAGTATTATTTTATAATTGTGTTCTTTTGCTTTATATACAACTAATGACTTGGATTTGATTCTTGATAATGTTTAATTTAATTTGGATTTGGTATGCTTAAAACCTGGTTTATGACTACTCATAGTTATTGATTCACAATATGAAAATAATAGGGCATATTTTTTAAATGTATAATAGTGGATAAATGTGTACCCACTAAATGCCAAGTCCATTTTATAATAATATCTCGATATATATACATACATACATACATATATATACATACATACATATATATATATATGAGTCTAATTGGGTATACATACATACATATATATACACACACACACACATATATATATATATAAATATATATACATATATATATATATACATAAATATATATATATATATATACATATATATATATATATATGAGTCTAATTGGGTAATTTATCATTCCACTAACACATCAGGTAGATGGATTGACCCTAAGGAAATGTTTTAATTTTAAAAGTAGTTATGATTGGGAGAGGTTTGGTAACACCAGGCCCAAGTCAGTATCAAATGTCAATATTGAACTAGTCTAACATTATTGACTTCTAAACATGTAGTCTAAATTGAAGATCTAAAGATATCTATACATGATAAAAATTAAGTTTGAGATGGGAAATGAGGTTCATATAGGTGTGTCAAAGTAGAATGGAATAATTAAACTCATAAGGTAATATGTAGGTATGAGACAATGGTGGGTTAGGATCATATTTTTACATGTAAGTCATGCATGGTAAAATTTATGTAAGGATTTCAAGTAATCAATAAAAAAAATTAGTATCTACAAATACCTCCCTTTTATTCTAGTAATAAATTTTCTAGAGTAAAATGGAAATATGTACCTGAGTGTGTACAACAAACTTTGTCTTTTTTAGGATGTTCTAATTATGTAGGTCACTCAATAGAAAAACATACAACCAATATGTAGTAGTCAGTGTCCATAGATTGACAATTTTAATCTCAAATTAAATTTATAAAATCTAAGAGCAAGGAATGAGTACACATGTATGTTGGTGAAAACAATGTTACTTTTGCAACTTGTCTGAGATGATGTTTCCTTGTTAAATCATTGGATAACTTGTGTTTATTTTGTAAGCATAGGGAGAGCTTTGATGACTATGCTTAAATCTTTTGTAACTATGAAAACCCTTGAATTGGGAAGAAAATATATCCCAACCCTCATAAATTTTTAGAAAAGTATGTGATGTATTAACCTAAATAAATACTTTTAAAAAAATGGGAACCACATGATGGATTCACTAAAATAAAAACTAGATCAACTACTATAGAAGGATTATATATTAAATTGTATAGATTCACTCCATTTCACTCAAGTTTATTCCATGTCAAACAAAATACATGTTCAAAAGAGAATGAACATTGTTCATGGACACATCATGATCATTGATTTGATTGTATAGTTTCACTCAAGTTCACTCAATGTAGAATAAAATACATGGTCAAAAGAGAATCAACAATTTTCATGCCCCTATAATGAACTTATTACTATAAGTGTGAAGTGGAATGACAACCATTTTTCATTAAACTTGTAAATTTTACTATTGTATATGTGCATGAACTAGTAGCATGCCATTTTTGGAGATATTCCAATTGTGAAATATCATAATATATATATGTGAACCATTACCATGCCATGTAAGTATAAAAAAAATTATATGTGCATTAACCAATATCATTCCATGTGAATCTATAGAAATTTATATAAAATTATATACATTTATATGTTTAATCTTTGAAATTATATCTCAAATGTATGTCATGTGAAAACCTATAATTTTTATTTCTATAAACTATGAATATATAACCATGCATATACACTCAAGTGTATATGAATCCTTAATAAAAAATTTATAAAGTGAGTGCATATGCACGGTATATGCCCCCATAATATTCATTGATGTTCCAATATATGTCATGTGACTAGACCATTTGATATATGAACATTATAAATCTATGAAATTTATACTCTGACCTTATTTTATATTTATGGAGGCTTATGTCTCCTTGAAAATCCCACTATAATACCACCATTTTGATATGATGGATGTTTCCAATAAGTTACTCACCTTTAAATAAGAGTTAATTATATCATTTGTAAATATAAAATCATATAAAATTATTTAAACATGTGAAGAGTATGTCATCATAGTATTGTATATGTTAATCAAGGAATGTATGTAACATAGGTAATGTAAGACATATAAGTGTTATGTTTATATAGATGTATCATTTAAATGCATAGTATAATCATAACTTAGTAATACTACACAATAATTGTGCATGACATGCATCATGGCACCACTCGATGTCAGTAAGATCAATAAGCATAAAAATATCAAGATTTAATGTCACACATAAGGTAAAAAGCCACATAAAAGGTACATAAATATGTTACAATAAATCAAGGACAAGAACCATGTTAAAATTGCATAAAGACATCATAAAAATGGTACATAAATATGTCACATCAAAAAATGGACATAAATATGCCACATCAAATAAGGGACAAAATATTTGTAATTAACAAGGCTAAGGGATACACACAAAGGACTTAAATATGTTATAAACAAGGTTAAGTAGACACATGTTATACAATAACAAATAAACTATCATTTAAGACAATAACAACATAAATTAAGTATACAACAAATATATACTAGTCTATACCATCTATATGTATCAATGTCACATTGTAGTATATATCCACATAACACTATGAAAGATACAAGTAACTATAAATACATGTGTAGGTAATATATATAGCTTATCATGGTAGGTTATAGAAATATATAATTTGTGATAGTAAAAATTGTCAAATAAGATGCCCCTAACATTGGCATGGCCACTTTGTAGAGTAAAGTCCAACATCTATATGTCCATGTGTAACTTGTATGTCCTATATCACACTTATATATCATGAAATTTAGGTTTGTATGAAAATAATATTCCATATACCAAACATATGATAAATAACATATGTAAATATTTAAATCTAGTAAGCATGTCATGCTCAAAAGTTTATTTTTTATTTATTGAATATTTTGGATGTTTTTGTATTTTATTTTATTTTTATTATTTTTGAAAATTTTCAAATTTTGGAAGTTTTAATTTATGATGCCATCTATTTTAATTCCATGGGGATTGTATATATTGAATATTTTAAGGATCATTTGTCATGATAAAAGGTTACTAGATGTAGGCATATCAAAATTTGATAAGAATTCATGTGTTGTATGATAATTGTCATGATAACTACTCATATAATCTTATGTATGATGGATAACTCAAATTTCAATAACTTTATGGATGCCCTTATACAATAAGAGGATGTATCACTTCCTATGTTCACTATAAAACACATTAAAACATACATGTTATTGAGTTAGATATACTATAGGATACGATGGCCTTTGTGATCCCTAAATAAATATTTGATGTGATGGTAATTGAATAGTTATATGTATATTATATCCAACTACTTTCTTATAAATTATATTTATATAAATATATTTCATATGTGGAGCCATCGGTTATATATTAATCATGTATGGGTATATCAACCCACTATGGGGGTGGTAGGGGTAGAGGATGAGATACAACTAGTTGTAGAAGGTACTCATACCATACATATATTATATCCAAGATATAGGATAGAATAAAACTATCCTCGTTGTCTTAATAGACTAGAACTCTAATAAGGTCAATCAAATAGATCATGTGTATACTTGGATGAGAGGGTAAATACCAATGATATCCATAGATATATTAGAGACTAACCTATGACTCAAATTTAAAGAGGAAATGGTAAAAAAATAAGCATGATATATAAAAATTTAGATCTCACTAAACCTCAAAAAAGGTAAATGATTGTAAATATGCAATTAAAACTAATGATGGTAAAGGATTCAAAGTAAATTAAATAATCGATAAGTGGTTCTAAATAAGGTAAAGATCAATGGTTAACAAAATGGGTTTATATGCAACCTAAGGTGATAAATGGAAAGACTAAGTAACACTATATTTGTACCAACTTCCTAAGAAAGGATAAACACATACATCCATAAAGTATTAAACAACATCTAGTCTACTGAGTAAAGGAAATTTTATACGAATAAAAATAATTACCTTGGGGTGCACCCATTTAATATTTTGTCTCCCCCTTTGGCTCAAGTGTCCCTTTATAAGATATGTTATAGGTTTAAAACCTCAAAAATTTGGATGAATACTTAGATATCCTTAGTTATGAACTTCAAATTACCTATCTTATTTAGCTTTAATGACACCATAAGATAAGACCTCTAAGATAAGGTTCTAAACCACTAACTCCCCAAAATACTTCCTTAGGTAAGAAGTGTAAGTGAAAATAGAGTGTATGAAAGTGATATATCTTATTATGAATTAAATATGACCCCTATATATATATGGTTCCAAAACCAAAAACCAATTGTGAACACTAGGCCCACTGTATGATCCAAGAAGACATAGTTCGAAGATGTTAACTAGAAAATTACAATATCAGTCATGAAAATATAGTAAAAATTATATAATATAGAATTAAAACTATATTGAGTTGATTGATATAGTATATGGAAGATAAAAGTACAAAATAAATGATATTGTCCAAGCTAATAACATAGGATATAATAAATATAGAAAATATGGATGAGAAGTATACATAGAATACATATGGATAGATACTCAAAGGAGGTTAGATTAATATTAGTGATGGTGTAATAGAATATTATGAAAAAATATCTCAAAAATTACTATGAATTAATCACATCTCATTCCTGGTGCACCCTTTAAGGTGTGCACTCAAGGAGATTGATTCATCAACAAGTCATTGAAAGAGAAAAAAATAATAAAATGATAAAAGTTAAAATATTAGGTGTATACATATGCCTCACTTGAATCTCATAACATGTCACAATAGTGTAATGCGAGAGGTGTTTTTTTGGATATAAACATAGCAACACTAAAGAGCATAACTAAAAATAAAAGTTGAAATAAATGAATGTAACTAAAATTAAATAAAATGAAAATATGTAAATTCACTTACCTTAATGATTGTATATGATGTTGTAAGTGTCACAAGTGATAGAAAGCGTTGATCAATAATAAATACAAGTGGACCTAAAAAATAAGATAAAAATCCAAATTTTTGCAAAAGGTTTTTTTTAGCACTTAAAAATTCTCTCTCATTAGGATTCCAAGCCTTATTTTCATTCTTGAAAAGATAAAAACTAATCATTTGTGCATGTTATTTTTTTATAAAATCATAGTTTTATGTGACCAAAAACAACACTACTAAATACTATGGGTCATGAATGAGTAAATAAATATGCAAGAGGACACATTACAGCTATAGTCAAATCCCTACAATTAGGTGATGCATTTATTATTAGTTTTGTCATTTCTAGTAAAAATGAACTAGATTAGGAAATTTAAGTACTCGGGCAAATACATGTAGTGTAATTTTCCAAAACAAATGTCAAAATAAATCTATAATTAGGATGGGTAATGGGTAGCTAATGAAATTTCAAAATTAGGGCTAATGGAATCTATCAGGGCCAATGAAATAAATATCTACCCTAGTGAAATTATATCAGTTAGGATGATATAATTGTTAGAGATAAAATAAAATCATCAATGATACCATAGGTTATGGCTAATAAAATTATTAAATGTACTAGATGATATCATAGGTTTTTCTAAATATAGTATAAAATTGGTATAATGTTTGATATTGTGGGGTATGGCTAGTATAATTAGGTAGATAAGCATGGCCAATGTAGTTTAATGATTGGTCAATGCAATAGAAAATGTAACCATGGATGATATCATAGGGTATGGTTGATGAAATATAAAAATGTGTTTTTAATATATTAGGGTATGATCAATGTATTATAATGATATGTTGGCTGATACCATATGATATGACCAATGCAATTAGAAATTTTACATGGCTAGTACCGTAGGGTATGGCTAGCATAGTTATAAATTTGTGCATAGCTGATGCAATTTAATGTTTGGTATATGCAGTATAAAAATGGTGAAAATGGTTGGTACAATATAATTTGGAGACAACTTTCACTTAAAGTACTATTTTTTTAATTTTTAAATTCATTTTTAGATTTTTATATCAAAATATGATTGTCTTTTAGTGTTTGGCATTTTGTAGAGACAACCACGATTATTATAGATATAATTTGGATTCTAGACCTAATGTAGATATTTTTAATAGTAGATAGAGCTCAACTCATGGCATTATGTTTTATAGGGATCATGGATATGTGTTACTTTCCTTTTAGTGAGGATCTAACCACCGTGTTTTTAGGGTGATGGGAGAGGACAATAGACACCTTCAAGTTAAGTGGAGAGGATTTGATTGAGGTGATACTCACATTGGAGGATGTCCATGCCATTTTGAGGTTGTCAATTATATGCAATCTTATGGTATGTGACACACCATAAATAATTGACAAGTGAAGGGATTTAGATTGGTGGGCTACTAGGTTAGATCAATATGATGAGTGAAAGCTCATTATATGTTTTTTTATGATATACATCTCAAGAATTCTAGATATCTAAAAGGCCCTAATTAGACTTATAACCATGAATTTTTTATATCATAAGTTTAATAGAGTGGTACATATGTACATTATTTCCATGTTTTAGTTTGTGTTAGAGTAGGGCACATTTTATGATATGGTATATGTAGTGTGATTGAAATAGATACATATTGTTTTGAGCTAATACTAACAAAATATTAGCCATGTTATTTTTTTTATAGTTATATATAGGAGGTTCCCCATGTACATAAAAATGGGATTACCTCATGTTTTTAATGATAATTTCCCTTGAGCGAGGATATGGTCATAGGGACATATAATATGTTTGATCCCCCATGTGCTTGCATTAGAGATTGTGAGGATGGATCATATTATGTGGAAATTGTATAGGAGCATAGTGAATGATTGATCATCATGTCCAACCATGGTATAGGTGATAGGTTAGAACTATATTATAGGTCACTATACATGGTGGATTGAACCAAATATTTATGACTGCACTCCCATGAGATTTTGACTATCACACCCAGAAACACCCTTGGGTTTCCCTCCTTATTAGTTGAGACATGCAAGGGAGCCACAATAAGTTGGGGGGGGTGACATTTTTGGTCTTAAAGGTGAGACATCATCAACCAATAGTGTATATATGATGATGACTAAAAAAATAATTAACATAAGAAGAGGGTGGAGGTGGGTAGGTAGTTTATATGCTATAGAGGTAGAGAGATCCCCAAAAGGTCTCGATAATAAGATGCACCATTCAAAGGAAAGTGAAAAGATCAGATTGATAGGATATGCTTGTCTAATGAAAGAGATTAAGAGGATTCACCCTAGAACATAACCATGATATTGGATGTGTTAAAAGTATTAGAGGTGATGGGACTGCTATAGGTATGAAAAATTTAATTTTATGTTATCAATTTTCTTTTCCTATGGGTATAGATATACATGTTAGGTACTAATGGTAGATATACTATAGATTTTATTATATTTATGAGATATCTAATATCAATTTTGAATTATGTATTGAAAAATATGGTGGAGGATAAAGCATGGTATAATAATTTGATGGATATCATGCACCATGATATTTTATATTTTGTCTTACCTAAACATGATACCACGAGGATGATTGATCCCATAGAATATTCAATCGAAGTACATGCTAGCTAATTTAAATTAGTTGGATTAGATAATAAGGTTATTAAGAACCATGATTAGGCTATAACTTATTTATTAGCAGTGATAAGGGAAAGAGTATATGCTCCAGTAGGGTGGAAGGCATTATCCATGGAAAGGGTTGAATGTATACATATAACAAGGTGATTGGTAGGCCTGCAAGCATAGGTGGATTATCTAGAGGGATAGGTCTAGGTTATAGATTCATAGAATAGGAAACTATAAATGAAATAATAGGTTGATTTATCAAGATATTCTATGGCAAACATGACACTTAGCTCTCAAGGGGTGAAGGTGATCCAAAGGCCTAAAGCTTCCATTTTATACTTCAATTTATATTTGATGTATCAAGATGTATTTATGTATAAAACTAAGATAAACATGTATATAGATATATCATTTTTTATCATTTATATTTTTTACATGTATGTAAATGGTGTATGAGTTATTTCCTTTATAACACATGTCATGTTGTTAATATCATGTAATGAGAAAATGTGATGATTTTTTATGTATCTTTTATAATTTTTTAGTAAATGTAATAAAATTCATGGTTGAAAAAATCATGGATTTCTCCATCACACTTTATGATAGGTATGTGAGTGATATTTTGTGGGTAGTGAAAAATATCTTGGCCATATTTTATATTCCACGGACTGTGTCTTCTCCTTGTGTCATGTTTGGTTTAATGACCACAACTTTGACTTCATTTTTAGATAGATATGGATGGATTTTAGAAATGGGTGCGGTTTCTTATAAGTCCTAGTTGTCTATGATCCATTGTAGTAATCCCACAACCTATCTTGACCCTATTATCATATCTCCTTTTAGATCTAGTAGGTATGTTCATGTGTAGAATAAGGGTAAACCCTCTATGGAATTGGCCTCCCAAAAGGAGTAGATATATACATCAACAAAATAAGAGGGGGCATCCTTATCCATTATGATAGTTTCTTTTGGGGAGGAAGTTTAGTTAGAGGTGTTATATAATGAGGCATGGTTTATAAATAGGGGTTTAGTTTATATATTTGATTGCCTATGGCCAAGCCTCTTAGATAATCATTAGTGGATTTCAGATACATGGTGGCCTTTTATGGAAGATCATTTAGAGATTTACCCTTTCACATATGGGTTTTTAATTGTGGTTTTTGATATTATTAAGTATTGTAACAAGGTTCTCTAGGGAAATTTGTGGAGTTGGGATCATCATTTACTCTTTCTAAATCTATGGTTTATAGTTTAACCCTCTTCTTGATAACCTTTGTATCAAAACCATTTAGGTGTTGTTTTCAAATCTTACTCTTTATTTTTGGGCTAATGGTTGCCTATCTATCATTTATGGCATTATGGTTGACTTCATTGACTTCAAATTTTTATTGCACTACCTTTACATGAATCCTTGTTAACTTAGACAATTCTTGGGTTCTTCCAGTTGTGATTGATTTATTTTTCAAGGACCGATGTTTGACTCAATCCATTGACTATGAAGGGATACCCTTTCACTATCAAATATGCTTTAAAATTTTTCATCTTACTACTTATTATCCTATCACTAAGAAAAAATTTGAATCCTATTAGTGGAAGAATGATTAGGATTCACATCTTATAGTTATTTTAAACAACTCTCCAGCCTCATCTTGTGGGGAATTGGTAGCCTTTCTTAGGTTAATATGCCTAAATATCTCTCACCTCAATGTGATGCAAACTATTTAAAGGAATTAGGGGTTGATATGTTTGGTAATATTGGTTTAACTAATAATTAATCTTTGTTTGTTTCCTCCTGTAGTAATCTCATTTCACCTTCTGTGGTTGATTCAAGGTACCCAATCTCTCAAGGATATTGGACTATTGTAAAGATTAATAAAAAAATGATGTTTCACTTCTAATCAATCCTCCATGACTCTATGATCTCATAGTAGAGAGGGTAAATAAATATAAAATGTTACGGATTGATTCCTTTGGAAACTTCTAGATTTGAGGGATTACTAGATCTAGTTTCCTTTGCAGTTCTTGGTTTTTTGTATTTGTTGGTGTTTTGGTTTTTATTCATTTTGTCTTGGTTTTTTAGGTTATTTTTTGGGGCTATTGTTCTCCCCTTAGATTTTAATTCCCTCATGGATATTTATTCAAGACAAATGGGTGGTGGTTTGCTTAGATATTTATTGTGGGTAAGGGATCCTTAAACTGACAATTATCTATCAAAAAAATCATGGTTGAAAACAATAATAAAATTAAAATGAAGAAAGATAAAATATTAACTAGATAGAAAAATTTAAAAAATAAATATGTGAAAAAATAAAAAAATACGAATGTAAAACATACCCAATGTGAGTAAAAAAACATGAGATATTATAATCATTGTAAATAAAAAGTTAAAATTAACATTCAAATGCAATATAAATCTAATCATGAGATGTGAAAAATAAATATAAAAATAAAATATCTAATGCAAGAAAATATAAAATATAATCAAACAAGGATATTTATGAGAAAATTTTCATTCAATGTAAGAAAAAAATTCGAAAGGAATTAAACATAATAAAATACACAAATTATTGAAATTATTTCCAATGTAATATATTATAAACTTAAATCAAATAACGATGTGCATCGAAATAATCAAGAAGACCTCAATAAGAGAAAACTCAAAATTAGTGATTTTAATAAAACATGATGTAGGAAAACACAACAATCTAGATACATGATTATGATGACTAAGAAGTTATGGATATGAATAGAGATGAACATTTTTGAGGAATTCCTAATTTTATTCCTCAAATTCTTATAATACAACTCACAAATAGGGAAGCCAAGAGGTGCTAAAACTAGAAGCTAAAATTTCAAATCTAAAGTAAAATAGAAGATGGTAACGTAAATATATATGGACTGATAAACTAAAATATATTAATCAAGGGGAAATAAATGAATATGTGATGGAACTTTAAGGATGCAAGGCAACAAAAGGTGATGTATAAATCCTTAGCAAAGATAAGATACTCTAATCCAATGGGAAATACTATAAACTATATGAAGGACCTATATAACCCCACATAAAAAGTACAATTTTTAGATAAAAAATTAAGTATATATATCATCCCATGAAATCTATATGCATGAAAATTAAATAGATCCTAATTTTCCACAATTTTCTCCCCATTCCTCAAGACCCCTTATAGAGTCATTGGTCTATTGTGAATATTGGGTACTTATGTGAGAAAGTAGGAGGCACTAGAATGTAAGAATCTAGATAATGATGAAATGAGATATCCTACCATAATATAATATAATATTACACCCCAATGGGCCTTGTCTCTATTATGAGGCCAATTATGGAGTTTTATCTTCAATTAAAATAGGAGATGTTCTAAAAAGATCACATCTTTTATTGTGTTCTAACTTTTAAGATGTGATTTTCCTTATAACATTGTCTTCTCTTATGAGATGGATTTTAACTCTAATGGGTTTTATTTTCATCCTCCATAAAAATTTGAATGAACCAAATAATGGGTGATAAATATACTTAACACAAGGTATCTTATACATAATCATTAGATAAGATAACTAAAAGACCATGGTGCCTAAAGGACTCCTAGACTTGTACCACATGACAAAGTGTAATCTCAAAACATAACTAAGTTTTCCTTAAGTTAAATAATATAAAAACATGGGGATCTTAGAGGATTCATCCTTGTGAAAATGGTGATAAATTTATGATATGCTAGTAGTTAGCCTTAAGAAGGGAGACTTTTTGCTTCAAAAATGACTAAGATAAAGGATGGATTTGAAATTACATGGAAATGTAGATCAAATCACATAAATAGAATCCAAATGAGGAAATATTATAAAATATGGTAATTGTGTCACTAGATAAGTCAAACTAATCTACAAAGGGTTTAGTATAAACATTGGTAAGATAAATCATCCCAAAAGAGGAGGAATGAAAAAAGATGTTAAATAATCATAAATAAACTACTACTAATTGAAAAATTAAAAAATATGTGATAAAATAAAATTAAAATTTATATCTAATATCTAAAAGTAAATTAAGGCTGACTGTATATTATCCCATAAGAGGGGCATTATAGAGATACTATAAAGTGAGGTAAATGATAGAAATAAAAGGTAAATGCTGAAAATTAAAATGTTTAAAACTTAAAGATCATTACATAAGAAATATATTTAAAATAATCACCACATGATATAATTAATAATATGAAATCCAATCATGTGACAATATGAATTCTATGATATAGATAATTATCTACTCACAATTATCCTAAAATATATAAACATATATCATCAATAACATATATTAAATATTGTTTCAATTAATGCCTAACTCTAAACATGGTCTCTTTTACATTTTATAAGAGTCGTGGTAGGGCTACATACCAAATAAGCTCCAAGTAAAACTTTTACATGTTATAAAGAGGAGATCATGGTCCTTCATGATGATAATAATAAATGTAGTTAATGGTGACATGGTACACACATATTATAGTATAAAGGATTGATTTGGTCATAGGGGAGGTGGATCCTCCATCCTAGATGGACCATGTGATAGTCTATGGGAATTTTGAGGTGGGATCCTTAGAAAGTCTTTGAAATGTTATTGGATATATCTAAACATATTTTTTGTGATTTATAAAAAAATAGTGCCAAATAAAATACATTTTTTCATGTTTAGGGATATAATCAATTGTAATTTTTGGAGGTGACATGTTTGGGAGACTAGGAAACTTAACTCCTTTGAGAACAATTACATCAATATATCATTGAAGAACTAAATAATGAATATTAGTCTTGCGGAAGCCACAAGAGTGTCTAATATTAATATAATAATGTCATCATCTATCCATGGTAGGATTTGGGCCTTGAAGTTTATATTGTGTTAAAAATATATATGATAAATTCTACATTCCTTTGATGAATAACTGAATACCTTTTGAAAATCACAATATGGTTCTTTTTCTTAGGTGGGTGGGAAAGGTTATAAATCTAACTTGTGTGGATAATCATATTTGGGTATGTCTAAAATCTCATTGAAAAAATAATCACTATCAAGGCATATAATGGTTGAGTTATGAACTTTATTTTTCTACTTTAGATATCTCTAATATGTTATGCACTATTGGTGTGAGTGACTGACAATTTTGTCAAAACAATAATATGGTGTTGTAATTTATTTAGGATAAATCCTTTATGTAGTCCATAATAGTGTGTCTATCATCTCTGGAGGAATCTAGTTTTATGGATCAAAAAATATAGCAAATTAATATGGCTAGTTATAGTGTGATCATTGAACATTCTATGAAGAGGCTTAGAAACAACAAGAACTACATGTGAATTAAAAGATAGATTTGGTTCAATATTAGACCTATTAACATTAACTAAAGGAGGAAAAATGTCTATAAATTCAAAAAGAGATAAAATAATGTTAATTAAGTTAATGTTATAATAAGATGATGGTTTATTGAAGGAGCATTGGAGAGAGCAATGGTGACAGAGAATTTATGAATCCTTATCTTTGACATGGTTAAATAATGTGGGTCATCTAGCGTGTATCCATCATCATAATCAAGGTAAGTGAGATTAATATTAAGGGATTAATTCTACCATTATATCACTAAAGTATGTATAGGAATTAGCCTTCTTAGGAAATACCATAGACATGGGAAATTTGATAATTAACTTATTGAAAGAATGAGGTTACAAGGTGGGTGGAAAATAAGCTATGATGATAGAAGGAACATACAATGTTTTGGATTTTATACTAATCTCATTAGGTTCATCATCATTAAAATCAAAGAGGTTAGGTGGAATATTTTACAAAAGCTCAGGGGGACCATTATAGCCTCTATTTGAATCTATGGGATAGTTAAAACACTAATATGTGTATAAAGGAATGCTAGGTAAAATATAAAGGGTTGGGATTTTATGGACAACATGTTCTTGAATTTTTTCAAAATTTCAAGTGTTAGTATTTCCTTAAATCTTTTAAATATCACCCTTGTAATAAAAATTAATGCATTGGTATTTGAAAGAGGCCATAACCCTCATACGATGAGTCTAAGGGCAGCCAAACAAGATGTTATATGATATTGGAAGTTCAAAATAATAACCTTAAATATAACCATAATATGTGGTACCATGATATAGATCCAAACACATCCTAATAGAGGCACTTATCTATAGTCATATCCTTAGGATGTGATTTGGGTAGATTTAAGGTTACATTCAGAGTATCATAAATTTTATACGATATTTAAGAAGGCAACATGAGTGTTATAGCTTTAATATATCAAAGCTTGATGGACTTGAATGCAACCAACTTGAAACTAATAATTAATATAGGGTCATCCACATGAAGTAATATTTTTCAAGTATCATAGGTGATATAATAAATTTTAAGTAAATAAAGGCATCTATAGTTTAATAAACCTAGATGGACATCTCTTCACACTATTTTCAAATGTCTTCCTAGTCTCAAGAAAGGTAGCTTATTACCTCATATGTGATGGTTTAGGAATTTTCATATCCACAAAAATATACATGAAAATATTTATGTGATGTGGATAAGTTCTCATGATCTCAATAAAAACAGTTTGAGATGATAACTTAGAAATTACTTCTATATGATCTCATTCATCAAATCCAATGTAAGTTGGAAAAGATTATGAAAGAGGGATTAAATTATGAATAATATAAGCTAACCCAAACAAACTGATTTGGAATCAAATCATGTAGTATTGACACTACTAGTACAATTAAGGTAGGATGAAGAAACTATATCAAGCTGGCTGATATAGTTGGTTGCACAAAGACAACACAAAAAAAATTATATCGGCTAGGTTGATATAGTAGTGTTTAATATAATTTTAATTTAAATTAATTAATAAATATATATAAACTATTAAAATTTATATACAAGGAATATATAGATATAGAATTAAAATGAAAAAAATATAATTAAAAATTAGCTAAAAATAGTAAATTGATTAATAGATATGCAAACCTTCCTCAAATATATTTTATGCTAATTATGTAGGTTGACTCTAATTGAAAATTACTTGAGAAGACCTATGTAATGTGTCATGTCTAAAATCATAAATTCACAATGTTATAAGACAAGGCCATGCTAAGAAGATAGGACCGTGCTATGACTTTATTTTGAGACCATATCCTAACTAATTGTGCAACTAATTTTTTGATTTGTGTCTTTGAGATTATCTATGCAGATTCACTAATTTATTATGTGTTTTTATTTTCTACATGGGTACCTTCAAAAGAGAAAATCCTAGATCCTTCACAATTAAAAAAATAAAGATCAAATTCCAAAATTGGGGAATAACATTTGGGAAATAGCCAAGCTACCCTATGAAAACCCAACATAATTTAAATGTTGCCTACATATCCTTAAAGGGACTCAAACCAATATAATTATCCCTCCTAAAGTGAGTGGGTGAATTTTTCCTTTTGATGGATAAATGAAACAAGATATATTCATATAAATTCTTGACAACGAGTTTCATTGACCTATAATAAAATATATTTAGACTTGGCCTATGATTATTATAATGCTATAGAATTGAAATTGAGAAGAATAGTACTCTTTTGATCAATGTGTAATATATTTCCAAGTGATTGTTATATGTTTTTATAGAAGCATTCTGATGTGCTTATACAAGGGAATATTTTGAATATTTTTACTAACTAGCCTTGTTAAAAGTGAGGGATGGGTTAAGTTCAAGGTTTCTAATTTAAAAAGTTATCTTTGGGCCATAGGAGATAGGGTCACACTAGTGGACAAGGCTAAAGTGTTTCCCTACCTGACCTAGTGCAGCCAGATCCCAAAAGGACAAATACTACTAGAATAAAATTGACATGTTCCTATAAGTAGATTAGGGATGTCAAAATCATGTTTTAAATATATTTTAGATAGTTTGTAGATTAGTGTATGCACATGTAGTTATTTTGGGTTAACTAAATGTTGAATAGGCCAAACACATTAAGGATGTCAAATTTAAACATTTTTAGTCACTTAATGATTAAATATTAGATTTTATGATTTCCTCCACATTATTTTAATCATGAAACAAAGTGAAATTATTAGAGTAAATTAGATGTAGACCTAAGCATTTATACACACTTTATCTCTTTTTGTGAAGTTTGAGCATGCAGTGTGTCTTAATGTGAAACCTACAACAATGCCACTTAAAGTAGTTATTGTCCATATTTTAAATTTTAAAATATGAAACTCCTAGCATGGAATTTTAAAAGAGATCAAGTAGAGTATACACCTAAATAATTAACAATATAATTTCTCTATAATTTGAAAATGGATAAGTGCATGCCCCATTATTAAATAATTTGGATAAATGTTTAACATATGGTGAATTGAGAGTGATCTATTCTAAATTTTAAAATATTTTAATTATCTTGAGTTGGAAATATTTTATACTCCAAAACTCTTTTGACTATGTAAAGTACTTAGTATGATAATTGAAGGGGTGAAACCACCAAATGTGGCTTACTACATATAAAAGGTACAAGCATGGATGTTGAGTGTCACTATAATATAATTTTCCCCACTTTAAACATGAATGAAAATCACACCACTACATATATATCTAAAATTCTATTTTAAACTTTAAGACTTTAAAACTTTGAAACTTTTGAACTTGAGAACCTTCTAAAATTGACAAATTTGAAATTGTCAAGTAGTAACTTGAACATGAAAGAGTATCATGCCCCTTTTATTTTAATAAATTTTAAGTTTAAATTATATTTGAACTTGTAACTTGTAACTATTTTTAATAATGTAACTATTTTTCATATGCCCATGCATATGCATCTAAAATTTTTGAATCATGTTGTAATTTTTAAAACTATATAGTGCCATAAATCTAGAATTTTATCATGAGTCTTGAGATCTCAATATAATCCCATTCTAAATCCTCTTTGAGATGAAAGATGAATCCTAAAATTATCTTATCTCAAAATAGAATTTTAAAGTAGATGACATATATAATCACAGAGTAAAACTTTGAACAAGTGAATTGGATTGCATCATAGTAATGAATATAACATTGTATTGCATATAAAACATGTGTTAGATAGCTATAACATTGAAGAACATGATAAAAATTTGCATGATATGTATCATGGAACCAAAGTAAGAGTAGACATTAGGATTAATACATGATATGAATCATGGCTCCATAGTAACAAGCAATGACATACAATTTCACACAATTTTCATATAATGTCACACATAAGGCTCAAAGTCCATATAAAAGGGATGTATTAATGTCTCATAAACATACAAGGCCAAAGTCCACACGTAGATAACATTATGATGTCATAAAATATGTGTGTGTGTGTGTGTGTGTGTGTGTGTGTGTGTGTGTGTGTGTGTGTGTGTGTGTATTGTTAACATAAGACCAAGGGCCATGCATAGTATGCAATTTTGAACTTATTAGGTAGTAAAGCATGAAAGTATCATAGAAAAAATGAGACTATTTTACATTATCCATGTGTATCAATGTCATTGTTAGTAAATTTCATTTTCATGTAACAAAATGTAAAGTACAAGTTAGTAGTATAATATTTGTATGATATATAGATCAACATGGTAGAAAGGTTATGGATAGATACAACCGGTTATATCATACTCAAATACTTCTTGAAAATTAATCTATATTTAAAATTTAAATATTTTATTTACCTTGCATGGAATAAATAACATATGTAAATAAGTAAGCTAGTAACAACTAAAAATGTTTTTTAGGTCTTAATTTTGAAGTTTTTGAATTTTGTTTACTTTCTAACTTTTTGAAAATATTTGAAAAAAAATATTGAGATATGTTTAATAGAAAATTAAATGCATGATGTTGATGGGATTCTTAAAAAAAAGCATTCGAATGTGACTAGTCATTAAGCTTATGTACCCAACCTTTCAGTAATTATGAATGGACCCAAACAATTGGGTTTGGATTTTCATTTATTTTATTTATCAACATTTGTATTATTTTGATTTTATTTGAGTACTAAATCACCAATTTGGAATTCACGATCATGAATTTTATTTCCATATGCTCATTTGATACATGCTTGAAAAAATTTATTATTTTGAGATCTTATATGCATTTATTATCATGCATTTCCAATTTATTTAGGCAATTTTATTGATACTCGTTATATTTGATAAATTATTTTAACATTTCCAACTCATGTAGGAATTTTTATTGATACTTGTTATATTTGATAAATTATTTTAATGAGACATGTAAAGAGGGTATTTCTATCTCACGTGGAAGTAAAGATTTTATTCCATAAAAAAATAGAGTAGGGTGTAGCATTTTTTGGTGTGAATATGCTTGTGTGATATGAACAAAGAGTGTATAGAATTTGATTATGCCAACTTTTTCCATGTTTTTCAATGGTATTACTTAAGATTTTTTTAATTGATTTATTATTTTATTCTAATTTACCATTTCCTTATTTGGATAAAGTTTGATAGATTTTAAACTTAGAATAAAATATTTTGAATGTTTTATTTTTTAAAAATAATATGTTATCTATTAGAATTATAAAATTTAGGTTGAATTATGTGGTAATATGCATTATAAATAAATTTCATATCCTCACCTATTGTATATTGTATGGGTATTGTTCACCAAATTTCACCTTAGGACAATTTGTTCAACCATTTTCATGGAGAGCCAAACAATAGTTGCAAGAATAGGTCATTTCAAAGGTCCAAAATTGCAAGTCAATGAGGCTAATGTATTTTAGATCCATTGAAGTGTATGTTGGGTTCTTTACAAGTCAATTCTTGGCCTCTCATAAACCTTAGTTACTCCTCAAGACCAAGTTGGGATCTCTTTATGACTCGACTTATAAAAGTTTCATGAGTAGAAGTAATCTTGGTTTACGAACTTGAATTACTCCTTCCAATGCTTTACAGGTTTTTAATGATGCATGACTTCAAGTTTTCCAAGGAGCAAGTCTTAAATTGCTTTATAAGTAAAATCAATCAAAAAACCCAAAATGGTCTTGATATATTCCCCCCAAGTGTCCCTTCAGAACTTTTTCGAAGGGCACTTTGTTTTCCAAAGTGTCCCTTCAGACTTTTTTGAAGGGCACTTTTCTTCCAAGTGACCCTTCAAAAAAATTCCAAATGGCACTTTTTAGCCCAACTGTCCCTTCAAACTTTTTTGAAGGGCACTTTTCTTCCCAAGTGACCCTTCAAATGTTTTTGAAGGGTACTTTGGCTTTGGAAATTCCCTTCAAAAAAGTTTCAAAGGGATATTTCCTTTAGAAAATCCCTTCAAAAATTTTTGAAGTGACCCTATGCCTTCCCCAAGTGTCCTTCAAAACTTTTTTGAAGGACACTTTCCCAAGTGTCCTTCGAGAAAAGTTCTCAAAGGAACTATTCATTGCCTTTCAGGCAAAATCCATAAAAGAATTTCTTTGAACAAATTGTTCAAAGGAATTACTTCAAGAAAATTGCCTAAAACATAAACCTGACCTGATGGATCCCCATGACATACCGTAGGATTTCAAGTTTAATACAACTAACTAACCATTGGGTTTCAAAGCCATGAAGTGCATAGGATGTCAAATTCAGGGTAGCCAACTAGATTTTGAGATTCAAAGATGACATGCCGTATGATGTCAAATTCATGCCTAAAGTCTTCAAGTAAGGAGTAAAGCCATTTAGAGAACCCAATATGGTCTTAATCAAATATAGTGAAAATTATGTTTCCCAAAGAGCTTTACTTATGAATTTTACAAGTTAAATCAATTAAAAATCCCAAAAAGGAAGATGCAACGCTTTGTGGGTTTTTAAAAGAGCTTTGCTTATGACTTTTAAAAGTAGAAGCAATCAAAGAACCCAAATAAGTAGAAGTAAAGTCACTTGAAAAAATTGAATGGGTCTATAGTGAAAAATGTGAGAGCTCTCAAGAAGAATATAAGGTTCATAGTAGTGGTCTAAGCCATTTATTATGGAGGGTCATCTCACCATTGATTTTGTAGTGATTGTAGTCATTTCAAGAGGGCAAATCAAAGAGAAGGACAAACTCCAACTGAATGAGAGAACAACTGGAATTAGTTTCACCAAGATGGTGACTGCAAACCATTTTGAAGGCTTCTTTTTGGTTCCTAATATCTCTCTCTTCTCTCCCTCTTTTTTTATAAATAGGACCCTTGGCTTCTTATTTTATCATCCACAGATAGTACAGTGAAGCCCTACTAGAATGTTTTGCCATTTTCTTGCCTTTGAGCAAAGAAGCATAAGTCTATTTTCTTTATAAGTTATAGACATTTGTCTGAACATGAAAGAGGCATAGAGTGACATAAAGTGATTTTTTATCCTTTTATTATCTATCTTTCATATTTTTGAGCAAAGAGTTGATCCAATGGGTCATGTAGAGTGCATTCTAGTTGTATGAGATTTTACACGTGTAACATTTTTTCTCAACTATACAAGTTGTCTTTTCCAGTTATTTACCTTGTGTGATCTCAGTCATTTTGTCTCTACATTTAAATGCTTATGTTGGAATCTTCTAGAGTTTGAGTTATAGACTATATTCTATTGTATTATGCATAAGTATAGGGCATACATGTGGATACTAATTCTTAGTGTATCACCATCTTAGACTAGGCTTTTCATTTATGCAAATTTCTAACTCTTTTCACTCATACAAACTGGTTCAATAGTTTTATTTCACAAAAATATAATACATGGAGCTAGCCCTTTCAACCTAGAGGTTCATTTTCACTTATAGGCACACCCACATGCCTATAAATGTCCCAACATTACCCAAATCTGGAGGAGGCCCGAATAGCTGTCTTCTAGGGTGCAAGATTTAGAGACAACGGGTATTTATTCTACCTATTTTTAAAAATAATTAGTATCTTTGATGATAAACTTATGTCTATCTAAATATATTGGATTGATTTTTCCAATTAAATCAAAGCCTCAAAGAGGGAAAGGCCATGGAGAGGCTATAGGTTTTAGTGCATATGATGGAATGTGATTGATATTATTATTACTTTAACATTGGTAACATAATTTATCATATTCATGACTTTATTATTCCATTTTTTGCCAATAATATCCTTGGTAAGATCCTAAAAGGCATGGTTCTACCACTAAAGTGGCCTCCACATTTTCTATCATGAACTTTAAGAATAGTAATTTGAGCTTCAATCTGATTTAGAAATTATAAACCATAAAAAGAGTGTTTAAAATGGGTTCAAATATGATTAAATAACACATGGCTTATATTTTTAATTGTAGACACATAAATTTAATCATTAAGTGATTGATATTGGTTATCCTTGACATCCTCCCCTTACTTGGTCTATTATATATTTCACTAAATCTAAAACTATAAGAGATCATCTATTTTATTAATAAAATATAAAATGTCATACATACATCCCTATTTCAACCATTTTCATTCTTATTTAGCCTACAATCACTTGTCAGACATTTTATAGTGGTCCATATCTCTCTTGAATAAGACTACACTAGGTCAAATACAGCCACATTGTGGCCTTGTCCACTCATGTGACCTTGTCCCCCACACTCTAACAGATACTTTTTAAAATTTATAAATTTAATAATGGCTCTCCCAAATTTTTTAAGTATCATTTAGATAAAATATTCTAAATATTCCCTTATAAAATTACATCAAGTCAATCATTTGAAATGACCCAGTAAGCTAATTTCAAAATAAATGCACATGAGCAAAATACCACTATTTATTCCAAATTTATTTTCTCTACATTGTAATAGTCACATATTAAGTTTGAATATTTTTTATTTTAGGTCAATGGAATCCATTTATCAAGCATTTAATAAAATTTTCTAGCTATATTCACTCTAGTTACATAATCACATATCACACAATCACCCTAAGAGGGAAAAATAAATTATCCAGAGGATAATTTGGGTTATATTAGAAGCATTCAATTATAAGTTTTTGAAGGTTAACTCAGACATCCCTACCAACCCATTTTATCTCTATTTGTTATCTAATTGGTATTTAGTGCATGTGTAGGACCAGGTTTCTATATTTTTAGGTCTTTGGCATATTTATTCAGCTCTTGCATAGAAACAATAAACCTATATAGACTATTTCAAGACCCAAATCAAGAAATCAAACACACAATCAACCAGGACCTATCCATTGTCAATAGATAGGGATAACCTATGTCTTTATCTTCCTACTATGATGTTGTCCCAACACAAGTTGTAATTCTATTTTTAAACATGAATATATTTGTAGTTATTTATAAGAATTTTCTATTCCCCTTCAATTTGCATATATAGCATACAATATATTTAATGGAGGTTTGCATATCTATAGGCTCTTTTGATATTTTTAGCAAGTTTTTGATTTCTTTAAATTTTATATTTTACTATAATATAATATATTTCATTATTATACTATGCATTCCATCATTCTAATTTCATTAGTTTAAATCACATAATGGTAACTATCTAATTAAAACCACAAAAAACTCACTTTTCATTACATTTTATTTTCCATTTGATAAAGCTTTTTCTAGTAGCTATTTTTGTAGTTTTCAAACTATTTAGTGTTATTATGAAGGGCTACACATTATTTGTTTACATAAACTATGGCATGAGGCATTTACCCCACTACTCATAGTCAGTGTAAAACATTGAAAATGGAATTTAGTTTCCACATGCCTCATAATAAATCATAAATTCCTATGATACCCTTGTTTATACCAAAATAAGCCTTTTTAAGTCATCTGATCTACGATTCACCTGAGAGGAGTGTATCACCCAAAGAAGTTACTCTCATTGTACCCTAAAAAATAAGTTTAGTGGGATATAAGGATGGTTATAGATCTATATTTAGTGCTCTAAAAAATTGGGATGACACTAATCAATACATGAAAATTTATATTTGAGAGCCTAAAAATCATCTAAACCCTTGCCTATATCACCTTTATACCTAGATTTTTGCTTGCATGCATTCATAGTCATTATCATCTGTATACATGATTGATCACTTGTTCATTACAAGTATTTTCTTTGTTTCAAAATTATTTTTGTTATCTATATCATATATATTATAAAAAACTTGTTAATTATGTAAATATACTATAAAATATATTATTTACTCATGTTATGCCTTTTAGTCATGATAATGATTGGACAAATCATCAAAAGTAAAAAATTATGGAAGATGATTTTAGTGATGAATTTGATTTTGATAATATTGTAATGAATGAAAGTGAATTTTTTATACTTGGTAACAAGTGTTTATTTAATTAAACTCTTACTTAGATTACACCTTAGAATATCATCTAGATTCTTATTTGGTCACATATTTAGATTCCATTTTGGAATCCCCTCTAGAGTCTTATTCAAGTTCTTATCTAGCTTACTTTTGGATTTACTTTAGTCATACCTCTAGACTCTTCTTATGGTTCTTATCTATATTCCTCTTTGAAATTACATTGATTCATACCTTTAGCTACTTTTTTGGTCACTTTTCATGCTTCGTCTTTGGATTTACATTTGGACATACCTTTAGCTTCCTCTTTGGGTTATACTCTAGCTTTCTCTTTGGATTTACATTTAGTCACACTTCTAAATTCCTCTTTACATTCTCCTTTAGATTTCACCTTGGAATATTTTCTAGATTCTTCTCTATATTCTCTTTTTTAATCCTTCCTGTACATTTCTCTAATATAAACTATGGATGTCTCTTTAGAGTCCACCCAAGATATTCTACCATTCTCCTTAAATGTTCCATTAAATCACAAAAATCCTTCTAATGATGACTATATAATATAAATTATATTACTACCCACTCTCCCCATGGAGGATCCCTATCCTTACACACATAATTTTTACATACATTTTTCTACCACATTCTATGGCATTCACACTTATAAATTGAATTCAAATAAGATATTCATAAATAAATATATTGATCCTACATGTCATAGCTCTTCCTTACTAACATATAAGGATCAACTTCTTTCCTATTCCATTAGAACATCACAACTTATAATTGAAATCAATTTCATTCCTTCTAACACATCTTGTGATGCTTCTCCTACTCCATCCTCATGTTTGTCTTTGCATGATGTTACCATTACATAAAATGTCATAATATTAACATAGAATTACCACATTATGAAAATGAATCTCTAGTTATTCCTAATTGTTTCCATGTTATTTATCAATAATAATCAAGTATCTCATTTATAATCAATGTATATCTTAATATAAAGGAATAATCTATAATTCCCTCTCCCACATCTCATCTTGATGGTGTTTCTATTCAAACCAATATACGTAAGGTTTGTGCTTGTAAATCCCTTCAAGATAAAATCATTATTATGAAAAATTCAAAAGAAAAATTGAAAAAAATAAATAAATGTTCAAATCAAATATTGTCTCTTCAAATTAATAACAAATATAAAACTAATCCAAAATATGCTAGTGATGATCATGTATTTAAATCTAATAAACATACATCTACAATCAATGATTCAAAAAGTATTCAAAATTTTAATAATATTATAGGTGCTCTTCTAAGAGATATTATTTAAAACAATTTTATTGCATTACCTTATATACAACCTCTAATAAGATAAAAATATTATTGTGAATATCATAAATTACATGGTCATTATATGATAATTACTTTCCTTTAAAGAAAAAATGCGAAGTATCACTGATAATAGTGATCCTATAACAAATAAATCAATTAAGAAGCCCACTTACATTTCATCCCCTAAAATGTAAATGCATAAAGAACACAAAGAGAAAATTCATAAAAATAAAATTTAAAAAATCAAAATTAAAGTAAGCAAGATTACAAAAAGAACAATTACCAACAGAAAATTTGAAAGAAAAAATCAAGATAAGGAAAAAATCACTATTTTGAAAATATTTCTCATGAAAAAATTTCAAAATAAAAACATTCCTCCAAATTCTAATGATACAAATATGGTTGTTAAGGAATTAAGCATTATATCTACTCCATGTATAGAGAAAAATATAAATTCAAAACACAAATTACATCTTTGCCTAATGTTCAACCAATCATACATGATAATTTTGTAGTTCAAGATAGGATGCAAGATCTTAAAACTTATGCACATATTCAAAATTAAATTCTAATTTATGGTGTATTAAGTTTCTCATACATATACACAAAATATAATCAAACTGGCATCTCACAACTTCAATCATAACCTATAAAGTTAGTTTTCTCCTATGATAATAATTGCATTGATGTATATGAACTTATTCTATATAATATTGGTGTGATATTTATTATATATATTATGAAAAATATGAATATGTCAATATAATTTAAGGTTAAAATACACATAATATAGGGCCTATCATTGGCTTATAGTTGCATACTTCCATTTGTATGTAGTTTCTTTTTATTTTACTTATTTACTAATTCTTCTATCTTGAATACCCTAGAATTATTATAACCCTTAGTTTTATTTAAATTTTGTAATATTCCCTCTCATTTTATAAACCAATTCAAACAACCCAAAACAACTATCTTACATTACTTACAATAATAATTCTTTATGTAAAATCCACATACTGATTATTTCACATCTATATATTCCAATATTTCATTTGCAATTACTTGATCAATCTATCTCACTTTTTACATAATCATGCATAGTTATTATTATCATTTATACTATACAATTTATATACTTAAGTTCCACAAACATTAGGGGCATATTTCTTGTATTCCCTCCTTACATTGTGCCTTTTCACCTTGTTAAGGATTGTTTGAAACCCTCAAAATGCATCTATTTTCAAATCCTTTATTATTATCCTTTTATCAATTTCAATATATTTCAAAAATAAAATTAAAAAAACAAATAATCAAAAATTCAAAAATCATTCAAAATACTACCAAATTATAAAAATAGATCAACGTATTTTCAAAAATTCCAAAATTAGGACCTAAAAACATTTTTAATTATTTATAAGTTTATTTATTTCCATATTTCATTTATTTTATGTTTCATACATATCATATTTTATTTCTCAAATACACCATGAGGTACTTGAGTATGATACAAGATGTACATTTACATTGTTTCGATTTTGGGTTTCCCTTATTACCCAACAATCTAGATAAGTTGGGGGCATATTTTCATTATCTTTGAACACATTTTCAAGTTGTATTTATCCACAACCTTTGTACCATCATGAGATATATATTATAAAAATATTTTCTAATCTCTCATAATTTACATGTGCTATGAAAATATGTTATTTTTCTAACAATTACACTAACACATATGGTGGATAGACTAGTCTCATTTACTTATGCTTCTTTCCTTATTGTATGGTATGTTAAAATTTTATTGCTTATTATGTATTTTAAAAATTCTTGTTTGTATGGCATAATCATGAAATTTATGTATGACCCTTAGACTTATGTGTTATGTGACATTAGCATCTCCCTTGTATGTGTCCTTTTGAGTCTTATGTGTGATATTTTCGAAAATTACATGACATTGTATAAATTTAATTTTATGATTGTTTCTTGTTACTATAGTTCCATGATTTTCATCATGCATGTATACTACTTATTTCATATACTATACTATCATTATATATAACATGCATATATTAATTATGTGCCTCAATGCTTTATATATCTAATACATACTCAAAGTGAAATTAAATGTTACATTATATACTATATACAAATTCAATTATTCAAATTATATTACATGATTACATCTTTCACATATGTCATAACACTTATTTTGAGCCAAGTGACTGGCAGGGGCCTCACACTAGGCTTGTCTTGAGAAGTCAAGGCCTCATGAGAGAACTTCATAATTATGACAATATACACATTTCAAAATTAAAGTTGATTCAAAATTTTCAATACAAGATTCACATATACTTGATTCATTTTCTTGGGTGTGTGCACAAACAATTTTTAATTACAATTTGTAATCTTCAAGTCTTCAAAAATGTTTTAAAAGTTACAAATATTAAGTTTCAAAGTACAAATAACACTCAATATTAATACAATATAGATACAAGGGGAATGATTTTAGATCATGTTATTGTTTATAAATATGTAATTTTCAAATTTTTTATTTTCAAAGTTTCAAAGTTTCAAATATAATTTAGATTCATCTACAACAATGTAATTTGTCTTCATGTTACAAGTGCTCCACATTAGAGTCTAGGGATTCTCAATATCTATGATTGCACCTTTTCAAGATGTAATAAGAAACATGTAATTGTTTCACCCCTTCAATTTCTTTATAAATTACTCTATATATTCAAATGATACTTGGATCATACAATATTTCCACCTCAAGAGCATTCAAAGATTTTTCACTTGAGATTTGATCACTCTCAATTCACCATAGGTTTAACATTTTTCTAAATTACCTCAATAAGGGGGAAACACTTCTCTACATTCAAGTCACAGAGTTATTAGATTACATAATCTTACAGGTGGATACTTTCCTTACTCTCTTTATCAATTTCAATTTTCAATCTTTCAAATTTCAAATATATATAATAACTAATTTTAGTGGCATCATTGCAAGTTTCCACATTAAGGCATCATGCATGGTCAATATTGACATTTGAATACATAGTGTGTGTACATACTCAAATTCATATCTACTTTTTTCTAGTAGTTTTAATTTGTTGCATCACTATAATAGATCAAGGAAAATGTAGACACATAAATTTAATCATTAAGTGCTTGACAATGGTTATACTTAACATCTTCCCCCTACTTGGCTATTCACCATTTCATTAACTTTAAATATATAATAAATCCTCTAATGTCTTGTGAGAACATAAAATATCATACATAATCCTTATTTAAACCTTGTTTATCCCTATTCAACCTATAGTCATCTATCAAACCTTCTCTAGTAGTCCTAGTCTCTCCAGGATAGGACCACGCTACATCAGATAGGATTGCATTGCAGCCTTATAGAATATCATGGTATTGTCCCGTACACTCTAACAGTTATTTTTCAAATTTATATGTTTCAAAATATCTCTCATGTACATAATAAAAGTTTAGTTAGAAAAAATATTCTAAATATTCCACTATAAAAGCATATCAAGGCAGTCTCTTGAAAGGACCTAACAAGCCAATTTTAAAAACACTATACACTAAGCAAAAGAGCACTATTGCTTCCAAATTAAATTATGATACATTATAATAGTAACATATCAAGCTTTAATATTGTTTATTTCAAGTTAATGGAATCCATTTTTCAAACATTCAATCAAATATTCTAGCTATAATAATTCTAGTTGCATAATCATGGATCATAGAATCACCTTAGGAAGGATAACTACATCAGATTGAGGCCCATTTTGGATATGTAGGTAGTGCTTAGTTACAAGGGTTTTTTAGGCTAGCTTAGGCATCCCTTCTAACCCATTTTTCTCTCTTTTTATTATCTAATTTTTATCTAGGGCATGTGAAGGACTAGGGTCTTATGTTTGTAGGTCTTCAACCTATTGTTTTGACTCCCATAATAAAATGGTAAACCTATAAAAACTATTACACAAACACATATTGATAAATTAAGCACACAATCAATGAGGACATAGCCATGGTCAATAGACATGGCAATAATTTACTTTATCTACCTCATATGGCCTTGTCCCAACATAGGTTGTAATTATTTTTTCAAACATGACTTTGTAAGTATTTCTAATTATTTTGAATTCTATGTCAGCTTGCATAGTCAATATATAATATTATTAAGGGAGGTTTACAAATCTTTACAAGCTCTCATTATTTTTATTAAGTTTTTAATTTATATAATTTTTTATTTTATTATAGAATGTTATATTTATTTATCATATATTTGCATTACATCATTCTAATTTCAATAGTTTAAATCACTTAATGAGATTTATATAATTAAAATCATTTTAATAGTACCCACTTTTTATCCTCACATAGTATTTTATGTAAATTTAGATATATAGGCAATTATATATCAATGTACCACTCAAGATTATCTATAATGTGAGTGACTAGAAAAAATTATAATGCATTGATAATATCAGTATTAACCCAAGTACTACATAATTTTTGGATAGTGAATACTACATGATCATCACTAATATTAGTTAGGATTAAATATGTGGTGCTAGCCATAGCATCAAGATGTTGATTATCTTTATGAGGGATGCCCTCAATGGAGAAGATAAGTGTAGTATGAGATGTTGGACCATGTCTTTATAAGGAATCAACTTATCTTGTTTATTTTTATAAACATTTTAAACTTTATTTATGACAAGTTGTGAATCACCATATATACGTAAAGATTTAATGTGCAACTTTTGTGTTTTAATAAGCCTAATATTAGAGCTTCATATTCCACTATGTTATTTGTGCATGAAAATATCAAGTGACAAATAAAAGGCATGTGTTTACTTTATGGATTAAAAAACACAATCCCAATCCTATAAACCAAAACATATTTAGATCCATCAAAATGCATGGTCTGCATATCATGATCAATGTTATAATAAGTAAATCCATCTATAAATTTAGCAGTAATGGGTAATGGATCATGTAATGGAGAAATAACCAATTGATGCGTAATAAATTTCCATTTAATATGATGTTTTGATATAAATGTAAATCAAACTCAGTAAGAAGCTTTACCCATTTTTATATATTCCCCAATATATGGGGCTTTATAAAAATATATCTTAGTGGGTCAACTTTAGTGTTGACATGAATTTAATTATGAATTAAATAGTGTCACATTTTTTGCATGGTGAAAATAGCAACCAAGCATAAATTTTACATCATATTATAATTTTGATCATATTTGAGAAGTGTACTACTAATGTATTAAATGGCACATTCATGATTATCATCATCTTACTATGTGATCAAAGTACCCAAATCATGATTAGTGGAAAAATGTATAATAAGAGAGGTCAATCTAGAATAGGAGACATAGTAATAGGTGGGTTTAGAATATTTTGTTTGATTACATCAAAAATGTGATCACAAGAGTCATCCCATTCAAATTTGATATCTTTATTAAGTAACCTTTTATAATATTGTGTTTTATCTATTAACTAAGACACGAAATGTCATATAGCTTGAATGTGACCTTGTCAGCATCAAAGTTACTTTGAATTAGTTATTGGTGGAATATTAAGTATAGATTTTAATTTTATAGTGTCCACTTAAACATATATTTTGTAAATGATAAAACCTAACAATTTTCTTGAAATTACTTTTAAAAAGCACTTTTTTTAAGCATGCATTATATTCCCTCATTCTTTCAAATATTTATTGTAAATTGATAACATGGTCTTGTCAATGCCTTTATTTTCATAATAAATCCTCAACTATTTTATGCATGTAATCATGAAAATTATGTGGCGTGTCTCATTGATAAGTTGATCCTATGTTATTTAATCTAAAAGGCTTGATTATATCACAAAACTACACCCATGGCTTGATAAATGATGTATTTTCTTAATCTACCAGATTAATTTTTTATTTTCTTATATCTTGAGGAACCATTTATAAATGATAAAATTTCATATCTTGTGGTGGAATTCATATTCATATCAATGTTTGGTAATGAAAAATCATATTTAGGATAAGACTTGTTTAAATTGTGATAA
>JARHVA010002151.1:382500-520000 GCA_037957365.1 Torreya grandis | reverse complement strand
ACCCATGGTTTAGAAATCAAAAGATTAAGATTAATTAAGAGATACTAATAGAATTAGGTTCAAAATATAAACAAAAAATATTTTAAATAGGTGTCAATATTGATCATGTAATATCAATGTCGATTATGATAGTGTAGACAATATTTTAAAAACAAGAGATAAAGGATTGGATTGGTGATATCTAGGATAGTTTAGGATAGTCTAGAAATGATAAGGGTGATAAATAAGAACATAAAATAGAATATAGAAATAAAAAATTACTTAAACAATGAAATGTACTTACATTAATAGTGCTCTAAATACGTGATAATTGTGAGGTTGATAAGCTGATTTTTTATCTTTAAAAAAATGTTGAAGGGCTAACATGGAAATGTGACTTTAAAATAGGTGATCAATTATATATAATTCATCTCAAATAAATTCCTTTGGTGTTCAATTTAAAAATCATGTTCCTTTGTTCATGTCAAGTTTGTGGTTAAATCGACATTGATTCTACCAAATTGATATTGATCATGGGGATTGGTACCGATTTTGGCCTTTTTAAACCAAAGGCTATTGTAATTGTTTCAAATACAAGATTTAAACTAGGATTTAGTATATTATATGGATTTTTTACTATGAGGGAGTTTTTTAAGGTATTTAACCATACTTTTATTATGTTTTGGTAGATTTGGCTAGATTTTAATTATTGGTATTAGGTGAAATTAGTTACATAAGTAAAATAGTAATTAGTGAAACTAATTATATGGGGTAAGTGTAAAATGGTAATTGTTAAAACTAATTAGGTGGGTTTAAATAGGGATGGAATAAGAAAGGGGACTTAAAACCTACATTAGTATAAATATTATCGTGCAAAATCCTAGTGCCTACATTTGCCATTTTTTTTTTAACAATTTGTAATAACCTATCGAGAGACAAAAACTAAGATAGTTACAATGACCCAGGTATATGTGAAGAGGTATCCCCCCTCAAAATAGGGGTAAATAAGGATGATGAGTGGTGATAGATTTGAAATGAGGTGGTAATAGACAAGATAGATAGCAAATGAGTGCCAAAGATGTAAGGGTAGTAATAAAGTATAGTTTTGCATTAATAAGATGTGAGATATACAATCAAAAACACCCCAAGGCAAAAAAGTAATGGATTTCATAATTAATTCTCTTTTCATTTTTTTTCCTACTTGATTAGATCAATAAACATAAAATAAATAGGAGTTTTTCAATTTACCAATTTAGTCACACTATTTTTCTCCTTTTCACATACTTCTAAATCACTTAACCCTAAAAATCATTAATCATTTTCTTCCCAAGGTTTACCTACTTAGATTTCATCACCAATGGGGAAGCCAACTTGGTTTTCTATCCAAGTATAAACATGTGTTTTATTGTATTTATTGTAAATGCACCTAACATCCTTATCGTTATGGGATTGTGAAGTGAGGGGGCAGGCCCTAGTACCAAGCCAATACCATTACCAATATAGATCCTTTTTAGCTTAAACTACCTAAAACTATCCATATATTTATTTGATAGTTCATTCTTACATCCAACTCTCTATCACAATAATTTCAAATTTTATTATAACTTAACAACATTCAAGAATGACCACTTAGCTTAGTATTTACATTCAAGTTTTGTTGCTTTCTATTTGATCACTATAATTTGTATCGTAAAACTTGTAATAGCTAATGTTAGTACCAATGTTTGTGTTATGTGATAGAATTAGATCAAACACATTTATCTAATTTCTCGTGTAATCAACTATATTTGATTAACTATTATCTTGAAAAAAAATACCCTATCTTCTAAACAAAGTTGACACAATCTCTTATAGACTATTAGTTTTGTTTATCTTTAGTACATATTCAGCCTATTTGACTGTGTATCTTTTCATCATGTTTAATTTTACCATCTCTAGAACATAATTGAGTAGTTAGACAACTTCATTTGCATCTTTTTCAATTGGTATTTTCTACATACTCCCTCAACCCAGTCAATTTTGTACCTCTTTGCCAATATTGTTTTGTATTTGGTCGACTTTATCCTTGTTTTTCTTTTTTGCTTTATAATTTCAAAATATATCTTCAAGCATCAATAAATCCCCTATTATAATCTTATTGGATAGCCTAAATCCATTTAGACACTATATGGGATGTTATTTTATTCCTACCTTTACTACCCAAGAGGATATTCACTCTTGGAGCACTTTTTCTCATCTCCAATCTTTGGATTACAATGTGATCCAAATTAATCCAACTGATGAGATTGATGGATCATATCCTTTCAAAAATTCTCAAGATTATTATCACTCTAAATCACCTTGATAAACTATGGGGGAGATTAACACAATCCTAAAAAATAACCCCACAATAAACTTTCTCAACACCAATAACCCACCTCCTACAAATTTTCCACCTCGCAACCCTCCCCCTAATACCAATTTAAGAATGTTCCTTCTATCAATCCTATTAATCCTCCACCCAAAACAAATACACTAGTTGATACCACTCAAATTATTTCATAAATAGTGCAACAAATTAACATCATGCAAACATATAATAACTCTCAAATGATGCAACTACAACATCAGTTGATAAACATGGCTAATCGGCATCCTATTTTCTTCCCCAAAATTAAAAAAAAAATCATCCTCCAAATCTTAAATATGACATAGGGAATATCATTTCCAGCATATTATGTACAAAAATATGCTTCAACACATTCAAAATGAACCTTTATCCCCTTCATTGTATATATTGATATTGGTAATATATCTCCAACTATTAAATATGATTGGACTAAAGACCTTGCATCCTTTCTCAAACAATTATATAATATTTATAAAGAGTGGATTCAAACTAATACCTTCACCACTACCAAACTTTTAGTTAAAACTTTCCCAGGTGATGTATTATAATGGTATAACTAGCTTCCATAACATTCTATATAGCAACTTGAGGATTTAGTCAATCCTTTAGTTAAGTAATTTCAACACAATGATCTTCCTAAAAATTGTCTCAGCCATTTCATTAATGATAAACAATCCTCTTATGAATTAGCTCATGATTTTATTGAATTTTATAAATATTTGGCTCATAAACCCAATCACAACATGACTAATGATAACTTGTTCAAACACTTTATCACTACCTTAATACCTTCCCTCCAATACAAGGTTTGAAATTTTGCTCCCCAAAATTTAAATAATGTTATCAATCAAGATAATAGATAAGAATTTATAATGTAATAGTTTGAAGCAACATTAAAATCATCAAAGGATTTTTCCAACACTCAATCAATGTAATCACTAACAATCTTCTTCAACCAAAACCAAAAGTAGCCAAAATGGAAAATCCCCAAGCTTCCCATACATCGCTAAGTGTTCAACAAATGAAACAACTTTTATCACCTTCTAAACCATTCACCTATTCTAATAAGCCACATACATGGTATAACCCTAAAATTTTTTGTTGTTTTCATGCTGATATAGGTCATTCCTATGAAACATGTCATGGGCTTACTTAAAGTTTCATTTCTTTTATGCTAAGAGATACATTCAATAATGATGCCATGATTAAAATCCATCATCATGATTATGTTAATGCTTCTCAAAATAAACAAGTTTTTAATCCTTATTCCTCTAACAACCCAAAAACATTTTCTACATCTAACCCTCAACATTCAAATGAGGATATTTGTGCAATTAACACTAACTATGATCAATACTATACTAATTATCAATATGTGAATGTAGCTAAAGTCAATTATCAACTTAAACCTACCCACAAAGATCCTAACACAAATCCAAAGAAAACATCACTCAAAGAGAAAATTCTCAAAGATACCTTTGAAAAATAATGATGAACCACTTCCTCAATCAAAACCTCAAACTACCTCATTGCCTACCTCTTGATTCTTCTAAATGTACCATAGGTCTCCTTAGTGTTTAAATAACACTTCTCATTTTAGAATTCAAGAAATTCAAAGCATGAGTTGCAGGTTTTGGCAATCTAGTTGCTTTTGGTGAAATAGCAGTAGAGTAAGATAAATTTTCCACAATATTTATATAGTTTGGTGGTTGGGATCCATTTTGGCCCATTCTTTGTGAATATTTGTTAATAATTAGTGAGTTATTTTTATATTTTAATCTGTAGATTAATCTAAATGGATATTTATAATGTCGATAAAACTAAAGTGGTCTTGGTGTAAAAAGGAGCAAAGAGCAGGGTAGGGTAGAAAAGAAATGAGTGATTACCAATTTTAGTCCTAAAAATAATGGCAAAGTATCAATGGTAACTGAATATGCATTTAAAAAATATATAATGAAACATAACCTAAGCTCAAATCTCACTATATATTAGGCAAACTTCAAGGGAAAACATTTAAGAATCATAAGTAAGAACCAGGTCTACTTTAGGGATTTACCACTATAATCAAATAGCAATTGCATATCTGAATACAAAGCAAAATGAAATGAATCAAGACCTAAGATATTTCAAGTAATCTAGTATAGGCACAAATTAGAAACCCTATGATTAAATAATCCTATTTAGAATTCCAAGACACTATTCAAATTCAAGACCTCTACTAGTAATTAAGAAAAAATCTATATTATCAATTAACATATTAAAATGGACAATCCTTGCAGAATTCCTTGATCTTATTAATTGCTTCAAGTGTACAAAATTTTCTCAAAAAACTCTCTTTTAGTAATGGTAATACATGCCTTTATAGGAAGATCAAGAATTATACAGGCCAGTTTATAAAATGTGGGTGTATAAAGATAGGGACAACTATCCTTAAAAGCTCTAAATTATAAGTTTTTTTCCAAATTATACTAACCTAGAGGAAAATATGCTAACAAACTAGCATATCCCTTTAAAATGGGATATTCTACTTCAAAATGTTACAAAAAAATTTCAAAATAAAATATGCTCAATTTGATGGTGGGGTCCCTGGCTATCACTGTTGGAGGATGTTCATGGCTTTCCCATGTTATTCATCAATTAATTCTAGGTCCAATGTAGGCTTCATGATCTGTTCTTCCTCTTGATCCACCAGGTCATAGAATTCTTTGTCATTCTTATCCATGGCTTCTTAATACTCCTAGCTTCATTTATTATTTCCATTGCATTGAGTATCATGCCTAGGATTTTGTTATTTTCACCCCCAAATTTGCCTTGGCCTTTTCCTCTAATTTTTTAGGTTACCAAAGTAGCCCTATGCTTGAATTCATTCTCATTAATGATCTCAAGGGCATTGGGTTGTGCATGGTCTATAAGCATGGTCCCAAGAATATGTTCAATTCTTATAATTAGTTCCTTATTTTCTTTTAGGACCCCTTCCATATCATTGTGTCATGCACTCAAACTCTAAACCTTTTCAATCATAATTCCTAGAATTGTGCTCAAGTACCCCAAACTAATGGTCATGAAGTTTAGGATCTACTTTTTTGCCTGAAGATTGAGGAGTTACGCTATTTTATCTTTAAAATCCTACCATTAGGTGACTACACTTTTAGATAGTTCACAGTGCCATTTTAATTCACCTTGCCTTAATTTAATTGATTTAAGTGCCTCAAACATGTCATAAAATGAATGGTCAAGAAACTTGATTATTATATCTGGCACTAATAAAACTACTTATTTTTCCACATTTTGTTTCTCTCTTTCAAATTTTTAGATCTTTTGCTTCATAAATTTGACTCCAGATTTAGCTTGTGATGAATGGGATTCAATTAGACTTTCCACATCTTCCTTGTGAATAGCAGCCTCACCAAGTTATTGGCCATCGACTAGGGTTAGTCCTACAAATGGTTCCACCTTCTAAAAGGAGAATTATTCTATCCTAACCATAGTTATCTTAGTTTTAATTCTTTCTAACCTAGTTGTTTTGAGGTTTAAATGGATAGCAGTAATTATTTCCTTGAATTAGGGAGGTTTTAGGACCTCTACACTTGATCTAGTAGATGCTTTCAGGGCATCTATCTTCTTACCCTCTTTCCCTTCAATAGCCACAATTATTCTTTCTTCTTGTTCCTTCATTATATCCCTTATCCAAGGTTTAATATCATCCTATACCTAAACATCAATGACCCTTGTCATGGCCCAAGAGTGAGAAAGGGAGGGGATCTTTTGCAACTTCCCATAGATGAACTAGTTAGGAATGACTAGTCCATGGATTGGGAACTCATCCCTGAATAGATTTACTTCACTATTGGGATGAATGAAAGTGAACCTTGGTCTCTTTTTTGGTCCCATAGGGACTAGTGTTAGATTTTCCTTTCTCTTTTCATAGGATGTTATTGGGACAAGATCCTTTCCTATGTATTCCTTGGGCCCCTCTTCCCTGTCAAAGTCATAGGCCTCTACAATTTCCTTGAGAGCACCCTTGAGTATCTCTTCTAGTTCTAGGGATATCATGTCTATGTATTGAATTAGTTAAGGTGGATTTTGGGGTAGTGTTAAAGGTAGGGGCCCCACCCCATCTCTCTCTCTTCTAGGTTGACTTCTCCAACCTTCTCTTTTATTTTTCCCTATTCACCCTAAACTTTTTCAACGTACTAATAGGGTTATGGTTGCTTTGATTGAAGTTTCTCATGGGTAG
Organism: Torreya grandis; assembly: GCA_037957365.1. Classification (NCBI taxonomy): domain Eukaryota; kingdom Viridiplantae; phylum Streptophyta; class Pinopsida; order Cupressales; family Taxaceae; genus Torreya; species Torreya grandis. The sequence continues at coordinate 513,395 of JARHVA010002151.1, read as the reverse complement.
CTCCAAATGGCCCAGGTATTAAATGGTATTGTAAAGGGTGCATTTTTCATGTTTCCCTAGATGGCTTGTTGTCTCTAGTTAACCTATGTTCAAGCTTAATGTTATGGCCTTAGATCTTGGCTAATACCTCTTCATAATTCTTAGCACTGATATATATGGTGTCATGGACATTGAGCTAATGTACATATTCTATCTTTAATATCTTATTGTCCCTTAGATGGTTTCTAACTACATTATTTAAATCCCACATCTAGAGTTCATCCAGTTGGAAGCCAAATTAATCTCTATATGTGGACATATCCTCCACCTTCTTCTAGTCTTTCATTATAGTTCTCCCAACATTCAAGGGGAAGGGGTGGAGTCGGCCATTCCTTTTATCCTTGAAATTCCTATCAATTTCATGGATGAGCTGGGAAGCAATTTCCTCCTTTGCAAGCTAATTTGGAACATACATCAATAGCCCATAAGGTTGAGTCATGATTCCTTTAATCCTGATGACTATGCAATTAGGATAATACCATACATACCCTATCATTTCAACATATATATTGATGAAGGGGTGGAGCCTAGGAATAGGGACACTTATGATGGCCTCCACTATAGTAGGATAAACATAGACATAAATAAATTACATGTGATTCTTGTACTTGAAGATGGGCAAATTGAAATAGTAGTTTGAGATGGTTGTCTTTCCCTCTGTGGACAAATTCCTAATCCTAGGGAAGGTGGTTGAGTCCATAAGGGTGTCAAGTAGGTATGAAATTATAAAGAATTTATTCGAGGTGTTTATTTTTATGGCATTAAATTATCTGGTTAGGAAAATACTGATTGAGTCTCTAATTAGAGGGGTAAGTTTTTCTTGTATCATGAAGTGTATATATGGTACCCAGATTTTATTCACATAAGTAGTTGAAAAGGCAGTGAAGGCTTAATTAAATAGGGTCATTATTACCCTAATGACTTCTCTGAATTACATGATAGGGATTTTGACATCAAGGCTTCTCAATATGTGAGGTCTTTGGTGTAGCCAAGGTCTGAGAATAGAGTCCAAATCATGATTACTGGTCCACTCTTTTACCTTATAGATCTCTACATGGGGAAGAAGAAGCTTGTAATACTTCTCAAAATAAATATGGGAAATCTAGGCTACTCCATTTGAATTCCTTTCCCTAATGATCCATTTATTGTCTTCTACAATCAATAAATATGGGTGTAAGGACATCAATATAATGTAATACCTCTAGTTTTACCATGGTGTGATGAAGACCCACCATTTGGATAATAACTAGGTCATACTATAACCTATTCATGGTGGCATTCCTTTATTCCTCCTTTGAAATGGGTCGAATTTCTTCTACCATGAAGAAGAGCTTAAACCAATTCCTAATCCCTTGGATATTTAGTGCTATGAGGTCCAATTCTATGTCCTTGAATATTTGACCCTCATTATTCATTATCAAATAGAGCTTGGTATCTTCCTTCAATTATTGCCTGATAGCTACCATGGTCTCTATTTCTTGATAATTATTCACACTAGATTTTAGATGATCTTTGTGAAATCACTCTTGTGTTCATAAACATAATTAAGTTATTCTTTGATCAAATTGTAACAAATTGAATTCACTTGGGTTATTTTTATGCAAGGTTTAGGGTTTAGAGCTTTAATGGTATATGATATCCATGATTCATATTATACATGGTCTATATTTGATTTGAACCTTTACCTTTATACCTTTGTTTTTTTTTAGCCCACGATATCTTAAATTTTGTCCTTTTCTACTTGCATGGTACTTATGTGGCACTAGTCTAGACCTTTCATGGCATTTTTGATAAATTCTATTTGAACACTAGCCATTGGTATTTAAAAATAGTTTATTCATTTCACACCATAGGATCAAAATTATAGATTAGAATGAGCCATTGATCATAATCTGAGCCCTTGGATGTGATTGGGTCTTTCTGTTACAAACTCTATGATTGTGACACTTGGCATTTGGTATGCCTTCTTTGTGCTCCAAATATTTTGGTAAATCATTTGTTGAACAAGTATCAACCATGTTCAGAGCTTATGATCCTTTTAAATTTTAATTTCACCTTCATGTTATTGGATCAAATCTAGTGATAGGGCAAGAACTATTGATCTGTAAATAATGCCTGAATGTTAAGTCAATCTATTATTAAATTAATGATCTAGGCTTAAGTCTCTTAGGCTAAGGTTTGTTTCATGTTTATTAAGCACAAAATAAACCTGATGATAAGGGACTTATGCCTATGTTTTCCAATTTAATAATGAAGGGGTCAGGGTCCAACTAATTTAGGCCACTATATATGAGAAACATTTGGTTAGCTTACACTTTATGTGACAAGGGCTTCTCATTTTAACATAAGACTTATCATAAGCTCATATTTTAAGGTTCATGATTATTTATAATAAAATTTTATGAGGGCCCATGCCCTTATGTATGATTTTATCCTAAGTATTTAGAATATAAGACCATTTCCATATTTTGTAGGTTGAAGGCTCCCATTGTTGAACATCTTTTGAGCATTTCCTCAAGTTCATATTTTTGGACATTTGCATGATGGTCGCATGAAATCCAATTTAAATTTCATTAAAATCTTAAGTTCCAAATGTGAGGATTCCACTTGGCATTTATTTGGGGCTTCTTAGGGTCTTGATGTTAGTTCACCTTATTGGATCAAATCCTACGATGAAGTGACAGTTATAGGATCTTGAGTTGAGGAATTTATTTTGATTGGAAATCATTTTAGGTAGGCCCCTTTCCTTCTACTCCTTGAATGTAATGATGTCATGTGTCTATCTTTCAAGCTTCTTACATTCTTTTAAACTTTCAATTATGCCTTGCTCTGTTTGATCGAGTCCTAGTGAGTAAGTATGGATCTTCAAATTACCAAAGATGAATGTTATTTAAGCCAAATTTTAGGTTATCCTCACTCTATTAGATCAACTCCCATGATAAAGTGACAACCATAGGATCCTACAAGGCATGAGGAAGTTAATTTTAGGACCATAGAGATAAAAAAAACTTAGGCTTAAGTTGTTAAGACTAAGGTCACAGTTGTATTAATAAATATTTTGGGGCCTTAATATTAAAGTCTTAGGCTAAGTTGGGGAATATAAAAGGAACCTACCTAATGAGATTTATTTAAGCCATAAAAAACTTTATAAAATGGGAAAATAAAAAAGGGGATCAAGTTTCTTAGTCAAGTTGTGTTAAAAAACATGACTAAGCCTAGAATATGTGTTTTATACTTAAGTCTATAAACAAATTTTAAAATTGTTCCCACCAATTTGGTTCTTACCTTTATTCACATATGAATTAAGGGTTTTTTAAGGTTTTAAAATAAATAGTTCATGGGAATATATTCCATGAAACCTGTAACTAAAAGCCAAATGAACCTCATTAGCATTATTAGTTTTGATTTAAAGCAAATCAAAACCACATAAGCCTATATTTCAGCAAAGTGGATGATCTTCAAATTCTACAAAAGACTTTGACATGTTAAAATTTACATGTTATAAGTTTAGAGTTTCTCAAGGGTACCAATTCAAAAAAAAATGGGGTATGTTGGTCCCAACAAATGGTGACTTAAGGGGGAAACATAGCAATATGTTAGATTCTAAAGACTCTGCTAAGACAAATAATTATGTCATCCACTTTATTTGATTAATATAATCATCTAAACTAGGCCATATTTGAAACAAACCTTGTACTTGTGGTTTTAATTTCAAATACCAAGATATATCCAAACTGTGTGTGTGCTTTGATTCCACTTATTATTTTCATGGGGTTCAAGAAACAACTTATAGGTTTCATGTCCTCAATCACTTACACTGACTTATAGTATGCTAGAATGTTCATCATAAACCATGATTTTAACTTAGGGAATGTTTGGGAATTGATTTGTTGTTAGTCAAACATCCATAGCTCTGATAGAGATGCTTTTAGCTCCACTCACGGCCTTGCTCCACTACCAACCATGTATCCATAGCCCTAGTGGAGGTTATCAAAATCACCTATATTTGAAAGCTTTTGATTTTACATTGTATCCTTATTTTGTGTTTTCTTACATCTTTATTCTTTTATCAAGGTTGGGAACTAGGATATCTAGGTTTTAGGATTTGGTCAAGTACTTGATCTTTATAAATCACCTATGGTTGAAACTCTTATCATAGTCAAGGATGTTAATTAAGTGCTAGTTTTGGGTATACCTTGATAATTTGAGTTTTTATCCCATAAGTTCAAGTCTTCTTAAAAATAGTTTGAGATCAAGACAATGGTTAGTGTCTAATGAAATGATTGGCCTTTCCATTAGCCTTTATTAGTTTCTATAAGATATAACATCATGATTTATATTTCAAAACCATGGTTACCCTATGCATGGGGTTCATACCTTATTTCTAAATTGGGGGCATGTTTTTAAGCAAACTTCATAAATTCTAAGCTCAATATTGTCCCTAGGGACTTATTGGAATCAAGGAACCAAGCAATATGAAAGAAACACACAATAGAAAGAAATACAACTAAGGAAAACAAAAAAATATGTATATGCCTATACACAAACAAGGGATGAGAAGGAAAGAACATGGAAATAAACTAACTAGCCCACCTACACTAATATAATCATATTATAGTTTTACTCCATGTAGACTCTAGGAGGAGCATTAGAGTAGTGTTTTATGTACTTCCCATTGGTGGGTAGTGTAAACTCTACCCCCTATAAGTCTTTGAGCTTCAAGGTGTTACTCCCTAATGTTTCTACAATCTGGTATGGGCCAATCCATAAGAGTGTGAATTTACCATGTTTACCATTAGGCTAGATGATTTGTCCCAAAGAAGAACTAGGTTTCCTTGTCTAAACACCTTGATTTTGGATATTTTATCAAACCATCTCTTAATTGTGGTTTGATTCATTATAAAATTAGTAAAGGCTTTTTCCTTTGCATCTTCTATCTAAATTATATCCAACAATCTAGAATTGGATATCTCTTGGCTCTCCTCCATGTATTCTTGCATAAATTTGTATGTAGGCAACTTAAGAGTGATGGGAAAGATGGGTTCCTATACATACACCAATAGAAATGGTAAGGCTCTTAAGGCTTGCTTGATTTTTATCCTATCATCCCAAAGTATAAATTTAAGGATCTTATGACAAGTCTTGGGCTTGTCTTTGGTAAAATTCTTGATTACCTTCATTAGGTTATTATTTTTTGACTCAAAGACTCCATTCCCTTGGGTATAATTGTTGGATGCAAACTTGAGAGTGATTTCATTATCATAAGCCCATTTGATCATCTCTATGGATGTGAAGGTAGACCCATTGTCACACACTAGAGATACTAGAGTCCCAAACCTAGTATAGATGTTTTCTTCTAAGAAGTTGATCACTTTAGTGGCTATAACTTTAGTCCACCTTGTATAATAATCTATGGTAGTAACGACATACTTTTGACCTTTGGATGAGTTAAGATTGATTACTCCAACAAAGTCCAACCCCCATTGAGCAAAATGTTTGTCAATTATGACTGGTTGTAGAGGCATTACTACCTTTGGATCCTTCGTGCTAAAGATCTAACATGAGTGGCATTATCTCACATGTTTGTGAGAATATTTAAAAATAGTTGGCTAATAATAGCCAACTCTATGAATCTTATGGGACATGGTCTTCCCAGATGGATTTCCACTTCCCAGCTTTTCATGAAAGGTACTCATGATTTGGGTGGCTTCTTCTTGAGAGACACACCTTAGGTAAATTCCTTCAAAATTCTTCCTATACAAGACCCCATTCTTAATCAATTAGTGGGTTACCTTTCTCCTCAATTCCCTCTTTGGATCCTTGGATAGACCTACAATACAAGTACCATTAATTACCAAATGTATGATTGGATCATACCACTCACTATCTTGAAATTTTTTTTGATCCACCTATATAATACTTAGCCTAGGGTTAGTATTAGAAATCATATGGATAAAACCTTGGCACCTTACCAATTTTGTTGTTTTCATCTCTAGGTCATATTCTTGCAAGAATAACATCCACTTACCTCTACATTCTCCAAATTCAATTTGGCTTAACATAAGTTTAGTGGTAGGGTTAAGTAAGATGGTATGAACCTTAATTATAAGGATGTAATGCTTGAATTTCTTAATTAACTTGACTAATGCATATGCTTATTTATCAATCAATGAGTAATTTAACTCAGCATTCTTGAAATTAGTGCTCATAAAAAAAATTGGGTGGTCATACCCTTCAATTTTATAAGTTAACATTGTAGCCATAGTGTGGTCAAATGCAAAGGAATAGAGGTAGAAGTCCCTTGAAAAATTAGGTCTTATAAGGACAAGAGCTTGACTGATGGCCTTCTTGATATCATTAAATGTCTTTTTGGAATCTTCATTCTATGTGACTTTGGTATCCTTCTTCAACATGTCATTTAGTGGTTTGAATATTTCTACAAAACTAGAAATAAACTTTTTTACAAAATTAATTTTACCAAAGAATGACTTTAGATCCTTTTTACTATTTGGAGGTTGTATTCTAGATATGGCCTCCACTCTTTTAGGATCGATAGAGATTCCATATTTGGTTATAACATGACCCAATAATTTTCCTTCAGTCACACAAAAGATACTCTTCTTAGGGTTCAAGGAAATGCCATACCTTCTACATATTTCAAAAACTTGTTGTAAATGCATGAAGTGATCTTCCCTATTTGTAAAAAAAACTATTAGTTCATCCATATAAATAATGATGCATTTACCTATTAGGCCTTAGAATGCATGGTCCATATCTCTTTGGAAGGTGGTTCTTACATTGATTAGTCTGAAAGGCATTCTCTTGTAAGCAAAGGTTCCCCACTTTGTGGTGAAATTTATCTTCATCCTATCTTCCCTATCAACCAATACTTGGTTGTAACCTGAAAATCCATCAAGAAAAGACATCATAGCTGATCCTAAAATAACTTGAATTACTTGGTCTAGGGAAGGAAGGGGTGGTTTTCCTTCTCTAATTCTTTGTTCAAGTTTTTGAAGTCTATATAAAGTCTAATCTCACCAATCTTCTTCTTGACTGGCACTAAATTAGCCACCCAAGTAGAGTGTCTGATGGGAAAGACTATCCTAGCATCAGAAGTCTCTTAACCTCTTTAACAATCATTAGTTCTAAGATAGGGTTCACAGGCCTTTGTTTTTGCCTAAATGGTTTGCAGCTATCCTTAAGGGGTATAGTATGTGTGATGACTCTTAGATAAGAGATATTTAAGTTATCATAGGACCATGCTATGAAATCTTTGTATTATGCAAGGAGTTCCTTAACTTTATTATTCTCAATGTTTGTATAGGCCTTCCCAACATTTACCAGTAGGGGCTAATCATGAAGGCCTAGATCAATAGCATTATAGTCCTTCCCATTTACCTTGGGAACCTTGGAAGCATCAATGAGTTTTTTTTATCAAATTTTTTTTCTAAATCAATTATCCCCTTGGGGATTTTATTGTCATTCAACTGAATGACCTTGCCATCAAATTTATCCTCTCTAGATCTATTTTCATTAGCTTCATAAACAATGTGAGCATCATATGCCCCAAAATTTGTTATGAAATCTAATATCGATAATCATCATTGAAGACTTGAAATTGATTAATATTATCAAGCATTGAAGGATAAGGATCAGCTCAATGCTACAATTAAGAGAATCTTGGTTAGATATGAGGTTGGTAGTAGCAGATGCCAACCCATTAGTAGCTTGGTTTTAATCCCTTGAGATGGAAATGATGTTTAAGGCATCAAAGGATTTAATCAAGTCCCATACCCTTAACTTATATATTTTTAAGTATGAGATTTTACATTGGTATTTTATCCTTACCTGGTTGACCACCAATTTTGAATCCCCATAAACTAGCAATTCTTTGACCTTATTTTTTATGGAAAACTATAAGCCTAGGATAAGTGCTTCATACTCAGCAAGATTGTTAGTACAAGGGAATTAGATCATATATGAATCATGATACTTTTTATTATTAGGATCAGTTAAGACAACACCAACCCCTAACCCAACACTACACTTAGCACATCAAAATGCAATTTCCATAATCCAAGAACAACCTAAGCATTCTTGGGATCACATACCTTTCTAGTCTATAGGGTGAATATCCCTAAGTTTGAGTCAATTATGTTGACCCTCTCATTTACAACATTGTACTTAGTTATCATATACTTCATTCTTGGTTCTCTCTCAACCTTGATTTGATTGGGGACCCCCTTCCAAGGTAGCCATAAATGTGAGTAGTCTGTGGACATGCAACCATTCAAAGCCTTAGTCCAATCCTTATTTAGTAAGATTCTATAAATGTCAGGTATTTCAACCACTTGAATATCAATTAATTATTTCACCCTTGGCTCAGAAGCTAGTTATATATACACATTTAATAATTTTCCCACAACCTTGACTCTAGATTTGTCTAATTAGATGATAACCCTATCAGACTTTATAGGTGTTAAACTAAATTACGTGCATATACATATAGGCTTGATATTGGTAGAATCTCCTAAATATAATAATAAATTATGCAAGTTCTTACCAAACATCTTGATAGTGAGTAAGAAAGGAGGATACTCAACTTTAGCTTTATGCACAATCTTGATGGCATGATCAGTCTTGGGTGGATTATTGTGCTTCTTTAACAAGGATTCCAACAAGAGGTCCCTCTACTCTATAATATTTGTGAGTTCATGCAATGTGATATTAGCCTTTATCTTCTTCATGTCCTCAAATATAATATACCTATTTTTACTAGAAGAACTAGGAATCTCAACATTGGTTTTATAAGTACTCCCTCTTGATGGCTCTGGATTATTTCTTAAAGAGGTATCAAGAGGAGTTTCAAAAATATTTGGAGGCATTGAGGTAGTCAAAGGATGCCTCTACTCTCTATTCCTCAAGGGTTAGGTCTTTTTTAGGAACTAATAAAAGGCTTGGACATCTTCAGGGGTCTCATCAGGTTCATTTTCCTCTTGAAAGGGGAAGTCAAAGGTGTCCACCATGAAGGCTTACTCATATGGCTTAGATCTAGCAAAAATTTCACCACTTTATTTGTTAGGGACTACTTCAAATGTATCCAATTCCTCTTATAAATCCTAAAAGGCTTTAAAAAAATTTATATAATCAATTTCCCCATGCTTGGTTATGTAATGTACCCTACAATAGTTAAGCAATGCAATATCAGTAAGATTAATGTCCATATTCTTGTTACTGTAAGATGGTTCATTAGCCTTGTTATTATGACACTATCATAATGGAATATATTACTTAGTCTATTAAATATTTTAAATTATAAATTCCTACCAGAGTGCTTTTCAATATTGCCTACTTCTTTTTGCAACTAAAGGAAAGTAGTACTTAATTTTTGACCCATTTTTAAGATAGACTCATTTTCAATTTTTAGAGTTTCAAAAGTATGCACCTAGTTGTTGTTAGTACATGTAGCTTCTACTAAATCTTATTGGTCACCTACATTAAAACCATAGGTAGGATGACTCAAGGATCCTATATTTTGATTAGGGTCCACATGACTTAAGGGTAATTGATTTAAGTTTGGAAGCTGGTTTAATGCTGGGAGATTTTGGTTATTATTGGGGAACAAGCTCATCATAGGCATATGTGGGTTCAAATTTGGGACTGAGTAAGCCATTTCCCTTAGGGATACATTTGATCATTAATGGCCACTAATTTAGAGTAGGCCTAGGCTAATGAAGCTATAGCTGGGATGGATATTTTCAAGAATATAGGGGTCATAGGATCCACCATATATTTGTAGATATCTAAAGCTATAACATCATTAGTCTTATAAGGCTCTATGGTTCTGCTATACATTTTTTGAAATCTAACATTAAATTACCTTATAGGTTCATTGGTATCCCTTTTAATAGTATTGAATTGATGATAAATAACATAGGGACTAGCAATCTTACCAAATTAATTAATGAACACATTATTGAAATCATTTCAACTTTTAATGTAATTATCAAGCAAGTTTTAAAACCACTCATAAGCTACATCTTTAAAATTGAAATGAAATAGCCTACATGCTATGTCTTCATGAACAACATTAAGTAGCCTTAATTTATCTTTAAAAGACTTTATGTGTTCCTCAATAGTTATTATTTTGGTTGGACTAAATATAGGAATATGTTTTTTAGGGTTCCTTAGGAGATCATGAACTACCCCTAGTACATTAACTGAAGAATCCCCCAACCATGCCATACCTAGATGAAGTTTGAAGGTACATGTACCTTGAAGAGGTGAATTTGGAAGAGACTTGGATCTCTTGCATTTACCTTTATCACATCTAGCTCTTCTATGTACCTCAAGCTCAAGTAAAGAATATTTGGTTAATGAGTGTGATCTTGTTCTAATCTTGGGAAATTCCATCTTGAAATTCAAATATTCTACTTGAAATATGATGTATCAAGTTAAATTTTATGAAGAACGAGAGTTAGACCTGCACATTGAGATTATTTTATAAAGGTGGTATAAAAATTTGCAAAGGATGTTGATCTTTGATTGAATTAGCTCAAAGGTGCACCCAACTATGTAAATATGGTCTATCTTTGAAATTCTAAGACTAAAATAACTCAAATCTATGAAATATATTCCCACCATTGATCAAAATGAACTGTTCTAACCTCAGATACTATGGATTTTCAAATTTAAAGCTAAATTTACCAAAAATAAGTACCAACTCTCAAATAAATTCAAAGGAAACACAAAGGGGTTTTGGAAATAGCAAAGATAAATTATATTTATACTTTTAAGCAAACAATTCACTCAAAAACATGAAGATATACTGATCTTTAGATGAAACAAGACTAAGATCAATAAGGATTCAAAGAATTTTGCCCTCCTTCTACTGCCAATAAGAGCTATCCTATTGATGCTTCTAAATGTACCATAGGTGCCCTTAGTGTTTAAATAAACCTTAACATTTTAGAATTTATGAAATTCAAAGCATGAGAAGAAAGTTTTGGCAATTTGGTTGCCTGTGGTGAAATAGTAGCAGAGAAAGATAACTGTTCCACAATATTTATATAATTTGGTGGTTGGGAGCCACCTTGGCCCATTCTTTGTGAATATTTGTTAATACTTAGTGAGTTATGTTCCTATTTTAAGCTACATATTAATCTAAATGGATGTTTATAATGTGGCTAAAACTAAAGTGGTCTTGGTGTAAAACGGAGCAAAGAGCAAGGTAGGGTAGAAAAGAAATAAGTGATTACCAATTTTAGTCCTGAACATAATGACAAAGTGTCAATGGAAATTGAATATGAATTTAACAAATATATAATGCAACATAACCTAAGCTCAAATATCACTATATATCAGGAAAACTTCAAGGGAAAATATTTAAGAATCAAAAGTAAGAACCAGGTCTACTTTAGGGATTTACCACTATAATCAAATAACAATTGTACATCTAAATATAGAGTAAAATGAAATGAAGTGTGACCTAATATCTTTCAAATAATATAGCATAGGCACAAATCACAAACCATGTGATTAAAGAATGCTATTCAGAATTCTAAGACACTATTCAAATTCAAGACCTCTACTAGCAATTAAGAGAAAAATTATATTATCAATTAACATATCAAAATGGACAATCCTTATAAAATTATTTGATCTTATTAATTTCTTCAAGTATAAAAAAAATCTCAAAAAACTCTCTCTTTTAACAATGCTAATACATGCCTTTATAGGAAGATTAAGTAGTATACTAGCTAGTTTAGAAAATACAGGTGTACAAAGATAGGGATAACTATCCTTACAAGTTCTAAAATACAAGTACTTTTCCAAATTGTACTGACCTAGAGGAAAATATGCTAACAAACTAGCATATGACTTTACAATGGAATATTCTACTTCAAAAAGTTATAAATTTTTTACAAAATAGAATATGCTCAATTTGATGGTGGGGTCATTGGTTGTCACTATTGGAGGATGCTCATGGCTCTCCCATGTTATTCATCAATTAATTCAAGGTCCATAGTAGGATTCATGAGCTATTCTTCCTCTTGATTCACTAGGTCATCAAATTATTTTTCATTCCTATCCATGACTTTTTTGATACTCCTAGACTCATTTATTTTTTCCCTTGCATTAAGTATCATGCTTAGGATTTTTTTGTTTTCAACCCCATATTTGCCTTGGCCTTTTCCTCTAATTTCCTAGGTTACCAAATTATCCCTATGCTTGAATTCCTCATCACTAATTATCCCAAGGGCATTGGGTTGTGTAGGCTCTATAAGAATGATCCCAAGAAGTTATTTAATTCTTGCAATTAGTTATTTAACTTATTTTAGGACCCTTGTCATATCATTGTGCCATGCACTTAAACTCTGAACCTTTTCAATCATAAATCCCAAAATTGTGCTCAAATGCCCCAAACTAATGGTCTTGAAGTTTGGGATCTGATTCTTTACTTAAATATTGAGCAGTTGAGTTATTTTATCTTCAAAAGCTTGCCATTAGGTGACTTAACTCTTGGCTAGTTCATAGTGCCCTTATAATGCACCTTGCCTTATTTTCATTGATTTAAGTGCCTAAAACATTTCATAAAATGACTGGTTAAGCATCTTGATTATTGTATCTAAAACTAATAGAGTTACCTATTTTTCCAAGTTTTCTTTCTCTTTCTAAGTTCTAGATCTTTTGCTTCATATCTTTGACTCCAACTTTATTTTGTAATGAATGGGCTTCAATTAGACTTTTCATATCTTCCTCATTAAAAGTAGCTTCACTAAGCTACTGGCCACCCACTAGGGTTAGTCCTATAAATGGTTCCCCTTCTAAATTTTGAATTCTTCTATCCCAACCATAGCTATCTTGGTTGTTATTCTTTCCAACCTAGTTATTTTGAGGTTGCAATGGATAGTAGTGACAGGTTCCTTGAATTGGGGAGGTTCTATGACCTCTATACTTGAGCTAGTAAATGTTATCGAGGCATCTATCTTCTTGCCCTCTAGCCCTTCAATGACCATAATTCTTATTTATTCCTACTCTATTATAGCCCTTATCTAAGGTTTCATATCATCTTGTACCTGAACATTAATGATCCTTGTCATGGCCTAAGAGTGAGAAAGAGAGGAGATCTTTTACAACTTCCCATAGATGAACCATCCAAGAATGACTGCTTCATGGATTGGGAACACATCACTAAATAGATTTACTTCACTAATGGGATGAATGCAATTGAACCTTGGTCTCTTCTTGGGTCCCATAGGAACAAATTTTAGTTTTGCCTTTCTCTTCTAATGGGATGTTATTGGGACAAGATCCTTTCCTATGTCTTCATTGGGCCCCTCTTCCCTATTAGAGTCATAAGCCTCTACAATTTCCTTAAGATCACCCTCAAGTTTCTTTTCTAGTTTTATGGTTATCATGTCTATGTATTGAATTGGGGAAGGTTGCCTTGGGGTAGTGTTTAAGGTAGAGGCCCCTCCCTGGATCTCTCTCTTCTAGCTTGACTTTTCCAACCTTCTCCTTCCCTTTGCCTTATTCACCCTAAACTTATTTAACCTACTACTAGGATTGTGGTTGCTCTGCTTGAAGTTTCTCATGGGTTGTTCTAGATTGCCTAGGTAGTAAATGGTATTGTAAAGGGTACATTTTCCATGCTTCCCTAGATGGCTTGTTTTCTTTAACCAACCTGTGTTCAAGCTTAATGTTATGGTCATGGATCTTGGATAATACCTCTTCATAGTTATCATCCCTAATAAATATGTTGGCATAGACACCAAAATGATGTACATATTCTATCTTTAGGATCTTCTTGTCCCTCAGAGGGTTTCTAACTACATTCTTTGGATCCCACATCTAGAGTTCATCTAGTTGGAAGCCAAATTAATCCTTGTGTATGGACATAACCTCCACCTACTTCTAGTCTTTTATTATAGTTCTCCCAACATTCAAGGGGAAGGGGTGGATTAGAACCTTCTTTTACTCCTTTTAATTCATATCAATGCCATGGATAAACTAGGAAGTAATTTCCTATTTTGTAAGCTTATTTGGAACATACACTAGCAGCCTGTAAGGTTGGGTCATGATTCTTTTGATCCTGATGACTATGCAATCAGGATAATACCATACATCCCCTATATTTCAACATATCTCTTGATGAGGGTGTGGAGCTTAGGCATAGGGACACTAGTGATGGCATCTACTATAGTAGGATAAACATAGTCATAAATAAATGGCATGTGATTCATATACTTAAATATGTGCAACTTGGAAAAGTAGTGTGAGATGGTTGTATTTCCCTCTATGGACTAATTCTTAATTTTGGGGAAGGTGTTTGAGGCCATAAGGTCATAAAATAGGTATGAAATCATAAATAATTGATTTGAGGTCTTTTTTGTCATGGCATTGAATTATTTGGTTAGGAAAATACTAATTAAGTCTCTAATTAGAGGGGTAAGTTTTTCTTCTACCATGAAGTTTACATATGGGACCCACATATTATTCACATAAGTAGTTGAAGGGGTACTGAAGGCTCGGTTCAATAAGGTCATTATCACCCTAATGCCTTCTCTAAATTGCATGATAGGGATTTTTCCATCAAGTATTCTAAATATGTGAGGTACTTGGTGTAGTTAAGGTCTAAGGATAGAGTCTAGGTCATGATTATTAGTCCACTCTTTGACCTTGGAAAGCTTTACATGGGGAAGAGGGAGCTTGTAATGCTTATCAAAATCAATAGGGGAAATATAGGCTTCCCCCTTTGATTTCCCTTCTCTAATGATCCATTCATTGTCTATTCTTTAATCAAAAAATATGGGTAAAAGGATGTCAATACAATGTAATACCTCTAGTTTTGTTGTGGCATGATGAAGGCCTACCATTTGGATAGCAACCAAGTCACAGTGTCACCTGATCATGGTGGAATTCCTCTATTCCTCTAGTGAAATGGTTTACAATTCTTCTATCATTAAGAAGAGCTCAAACCAATTCCTAATCCCTTAGATATTTAGTATTGTGAGGTCCAATTTTGTGTCCTTGAATATCCGATCCTCATTATCCATTGTCAAATAGAGCTTGGTATCTTCCTTCAATTACTACCTGCTAGCTATTATGGTCTCTATTTCTTACTAATTTTTCATGTTAGATTACATATGATCTTTATGAAATCCCTTTTTTCTCAAAAACATAATTAAGTTATCCTCTGATCCATTGTAACAAATTGAATTTATTTGGGTCACTTTTATGTAGGGTTTGGAGCTTTAATGGATAGCATTAGATAATAATAAAGAGGAAGGATGTGGTGGTGTGATGGTGTGATAGATATTTTTCAATCAGTAGGGATTATTTCAAAATTCATGACATCACTTATTGGAAATATGCAAAAAACTTTAAATGCAAGCTAATGGAAGTAACAAGAGTGATCTACAGTTATTGGTCCCAATGAAATGCAAATACCTAAATGATCTTTAAAATCCTAGAACATACACTAAAATGAGAATATCACCTACTACCTCTTCAAGAAATGATGAATACATGGATCATATCCATTGATTTCATTATGGGAGATGCCCTCCACATGAGCTATAAAGAGGATATTCATTTAAGGAGTTAGAAAAAAAATTCCGTCATGTGAAACTACCTAGAGATACATATTTATTAATCGATGGAAAATATATAATCTTCTAGATAGCTACCTTTATCCTATGCATGCCAAATAAATCCCATTACTTATGCTAGCTTGAGAATATTCTTGATTTCATGGCTACTTAAAGATCTTCCTTGGAGTGGCCTACTTTAATCTTATAATCTTGAAACATCATTCCCATGGAGGAGCTTGGACAATGAAGCAGATGAATAATGACAACTTAGGTTATATTTCCCTTTTTACCTGTTAAAATTATGCTCTCATTTGCATCATTGATCTATTAGATGCATGATTGATCATGAACCATTGATTTTCTTAGTCACTTATGGAGGGCTTGACACTTGTCACTCCTACACTAGTTCTAGGTTCTTTTGACTTATTCATCTTTGACTACACACTGTCGAATCATCTTATTCTACATTAATGTGCACCATTATATCTACCTTCATTTAAACTCAAATGGCTATTTCATAAGGCCTAAAATTGACACTCGTATGACTATCTTAGAACATTTAAATACCAATGATAGTTTCCATGGCTTAAGATTGACATTTGCACACATTTAGAAAGACATCCATGAGACCATCATACTCATGTAATTTAAGTAAATTCCTTTGGAGATTTTGTCTTCAATAATTTGGTCTGCAAGCTCTTTATCTTGGCATCAATTTCATTAGGATAATTATTCTATAAGAATTCATAGTTTTTAGCCTTTTGATCTTCAAGAGAATTTTATTAGGCCTTTTGTCTTTGGCTTCTCTATCTTTAGCATACTATCCCACAACAATTGTTCTAGGCTTTTGTTTTTGGAACTTCTACTCCTAGGCCTTTTATTTATCAGGAGAATTATTTTAGACATTTTATCTAAAAAAATTTCCTTGAAAAAATTGATTTTTATACTTTTCCCAAAAAAATTGAGTCTTTAGCATTTTGTCATCATCAGGTCAATTATTTTAGACATTTTGTTTGAAATAATTTTTCCACAAAAATTGAACTTGGCATTTTCTCTAAAGAAAGGACTTTTATCAAAAAAAATTGTGTGTGAAAAATGCCCAAAGGGAAAGTTCCCTTCAAAAAATTTACCATGAACAAAATATCTGAAACAAATAAGGACTTTACATTTTTCCCAAAGGAATTTAGACTTTTCTCTCAAGATTTTTTTCCATGGGAAAAATGCTTGAAGGGTAAGTGCCCTTCAAAAAAATTCCACAAATGTTTTGTCCAAAACAAAATAAGACTACATTTCTTTCTAGCTTTTTATGAGGGCAAAATGCCAGAAGGGAAAGTACCCTTCAAAAAAAAATCCATGAACAAAATGTTTGAAATTAATGACCCTTTATATTTTTTTTCAAAATACTTAGCCTGATGTAAATGGGACTTGGCCAAGACATTGAATTCCTTCAAACCTTTTGTAGTGGACAAAATGTCTGATGAAAATAGGTCTTCAGTATTTTTGTCAGGACCTATTTCCATCAAATATTATGTTCACATAAAAATCCTAAAAATGTCTAAGGGAAAGACACATTCACCAAGTAAATACCAAATTATTAGTTAACCAATTTTCACATGAACTTGACCTTTCAAAAGATCACTTGGAGATGAAATTTGGGCTAAGGACTTGGGTATTTTTACTTTAAAAGGGCCCATTTACTTCCATACAATTTTGGGCACTAACACTGTCTCTCACCTAGGGATGCAGAACCCCTAAGAGTGTGCAAACAACCCTAGAATGTAAGACTAGGTGCCAATCCATAGGGCTACAAAGTCAAGACTTAGAAATTTTTAGCAAACATTCATGAAGGCTCAGTGAAACATGGCAAATTTACAAAAATAGATTAGGAGGATCTGAAAATGAACATATGACAAAAAACATGAAAGGAAATTATACAAGGCCCAAAACATAGGGGAAATAGAAGCAATGAAATAATAAAAAGATAAAAAAACACTATATAATATGAACATTATCTAAACTTAGTCAATGAAATACTTTGAATGCTTTCCATTATCTAGCAGCTCTAGAATTCTTCCATCCCTTAATCTCTATAACTTTTCTATTAGCTTGGTGGCCAAGATGAAGTAAAATAATCTCTACACATGCCTGAAGGTCCTAGTGCTAGGTTGTAATAGGATGACACATTGAACCAAATACTCTTTTCATGATCTCAAATCTAGATAGGACCATGATAAAATATCTTGGTACCTTTTCAATAGTTGTAGATAAACTTGCTTCTTAGCTAGAATCAAATGTATACCAAGCAAGATGCATTAGGATTAGCAATGTCATTTATGCACTTGAGGTATTACTTGAACTAAATCTAAAAAAAATCATCCTTTTGGGCATAAAAGACAACCCCATATTCATAAAATGACATTCTCTAAACATTACCTTCATTCTCAAACCCAACATCAAAAATAACTAGTTGTTCAACAATGTCCATATTCCCAATGGAGCTACCCAATTCTACATCCATGTATAGCATTTCTATCAAAGTAGACTTCTAATCTTGGATTACATCATGATTGGGTAAATCATGTGCTTATGTCATGTTATCATCATAATAAAATTCATATGTTGCAACCTTCTTGACCACACTCTATAACTGATCAGTAGTAGTAGCAAACACCATTTATAATGAGGCAAAAAACTTATATGGGGGTTCTTGATAATGGAACATAAAAATCTCATATTTAGGTGATGCATATTTAGGTTCATCTAAATCTTCATCAATTATTTTAATAGTATCACATGGGGGATGTGGGAGGAAGCACTTGTCACACTAATTAATGTCAAAATCAGAATTTACCTTGGTATTCAATCAATCAGGCACTTCCATTTTGGCCTCCAAACTTCTCTCCTTCATCTTTTATGAAAGACTAGGGGTGAGATGAGGTTTAGATGAGTCAGATTTAAAGGATTATCTCAATCCTTCTATCTTTTTAAGCAAGATAAATAATACTCAAATATAAAATGAAGATATTAAAAATAGGCACTGGTCTTCTTTAAAACCAGATGATAAAATTAGAGTCGCCACTAGAATCAAAATTATAGAATATAAAAGTTAACACACTATTGTGATACATGTTGAAATCAAACTTGCTAATGCTTAATAAGATAGAAATTAAAGACACCAAAATTTTTAGAATATGTTAAAAAGGGTAGAAATCACCTTTCAACATGTAATATTTTCAGCTCTTTACAACAAATTTAGTAGAAGTCAATTATCAAGCCTCAAGAATTCTTAGCACATACCTAGTGGAGTTTTGTAGCATTGATGGCCAAGATAGTCCCACTATAGTAAATAACAAGTAGAGGACCTTAAAACTATAAATACTTACAACTCTAGCTCTCTATAAGAGTACACAGCAACGTAAGTGACCTAGACTTAAATTTAATCCCCAACAGTAATATTAGAAGAGTGTTGGTTCTTAAGTGTACACCTCATGAACTTGACCTTGAACACTTGAAGAAAATGGCAAATAAACATGGAAAACCTATTAGAATGTCATTGTAGCTAGGGAAGGGTTTTGCATCTAGATTATACTTAATGCATAAAATGATTAAGATGCACCTACAAAGGGTATGGTTAGCTCCCTGCTACTTATGGCTCTACTTGAACCAAGGTGAGAGGACCTATGGGGTAGCTCACTCACATAAATATATTCTATAATTCAATCTCCATGGGGATTATCAACACAATATGATGTGAATCTGACTAGAACACAACCAAATTTTCTCACTCCACCTAGGAAGGGTTCTAACATAGAATGAGCAAATATTCTAAGTCATATACAAGCTAATAAAAGATAGATTTAAAAGTTATTTCAACCTTCATTATAAATAATTTTTCAATGAGGGTTGAAGAGAAGACTGAAATGCTAAGATTAAAAACACAAAATGCAGACACATGCCAAGTATAAAATATTTATGCATCTATAGGTAAATACCACTTATAATATGCAACTGGGTGTATTATTTGTAGGCTAGGATAGCATTAGATAATAATAGAGATGAAGGGTGTGGTGGTGTGCTAAAGATTTTTTTCAACATTCATGCCATCATTTATTACAAATATGCAAAAAACTTTGAATTCAAGCTAATGGAACTACTATGAGTGATCTGTACTTATTGGTGCTAATGAAATGAAATACCTAAATAATCCTTGAAATCCTAGAACATACACTGAAACTATAATATCACCTACCTTTTCCCATTGAATCTATCAACCTACGGTGCCCTAATAATTTATTCAACAACATATTCCCAAATACAATAAAGGGGTTTATAATCTAAATTTAAACCAAAGATGAAAACTAATAATGAGTATATAATAAGATATCTAATTAATAGCATTTTCAAGACATATTACTTCACTTCATCAACAAAAAAAGTAGAGAACCACAAGCACTCTCATTAATTTTACAAGAAAATATTACACACATCAATGTTTTAAAATGTTGTCATGAGGACAAGCATGGTGGAATTGTTCCATGTTGGACAGGGGAGACATATACAGATGCTCTCAGAGCTTGCTAATGGTTGTATAACTACAACCAACTTAGCATGAGAAACAAATCACACACAATAGTGATCCCAAAATGTGAAAGAGACTATACTAAATAAGAACTAAAGACCAATAACAACAACCACAATGACTCATACAATGGAGAACCAGCCTCTCAAATAGAAGACTAGCCTTTTATTTATACATTTTTTACCTATTTCAAATCTGTAAGTGCAAAATTCCTACCAAGATGATCCTAGATAGAAAATATTCCTTTGCCATGCCTAAAATCTTCATGTAATTGTAAATAAAATTATTGTACAATTACCTCTACAAGAAATAATGAAGACATGGAGCATATCCATTAATTTCATGGTAAGAGATGCATTCCATATGATCTATAAAGAGGATATTCATTTAATTATACAAATAGACTTTGTCCTCATGTACAACTACCTAGAGATGTTTTTTTGTTAATCGATGGAAAATCTGAAATCTTCTGGACAATTTCCTTTCTCCTATGCATGCCAAAGAAATCCCATTACCTTATGATGATGGCTTGTGAATATTATTTATTTCATGGCTACTTGAAGATATTCCTTAGAGTGGCCCACTTTAATATTGTAACATCTTTCCCATGGAAGAGCTAAGACAAGTGAAGCAGATGAAGAATGCATAACTTAGGTTATATTTCCCTTTTTCCCTTTGAAAATTCTTCTCTCATTCACATCATCAATTTATTGGATGAATGATTGACCGTGAACCATTGATTTTCTTTTTCACTCACTAAGGGCTTGAAAATTTCATACATACACTAGTTCTAGGTTTCTTTAACTTATTCATCTTTGATCACACATCGTTAGATCATCCTACTCCATGTTAACATGCATCATTAGATCTGACTCTATTTTAACATAAATGGATATTTCATGGAGCTTGAAATTGATGCGTAAACAACTATCTTGGAGGATTTAAACCCTAATGGATAACTTTTGTGGCTTAAGATTGACATTTACATACCTATCAAAAGGCACCCATGAGACCATCATACTCATGTAATTCAAGCAAATTCCTTCGAAGCTTTAATCTTTGGTAATTTGGTTTGTGGGTTTTTTATCTTGGCATCAATTTCACTGGGATAATTATTTTGTAAGAATTATTATTTTTTGGCCTTTTGTTATTTGGAATAATTTTCTCAAGACTTTTATCTTTGGCTTCTCTATCTTCGGCATAATTATCCTACAATAATTGTTGTGGGATTTTGTCTTTGACACTTCTACTCCTAAGCCCTTTGTTTATTGGGAGAATTAATTTAGAATTTTTTTTTAAATAATTTCCCCAAATAAATTAACCTTTTCACTTTTCCCACAAAAATTGAGTCTTTGGCATTTTGTCATCATTAACATAATTATTTCAGATATTTTGTCTCAAATAATTTCATTGTAGAAATTGAACTTGGCATCTTCTTTGAAGAAAGGACTTTTATCAATATTTTTGTGAGGGAAAAATGCCTAAATGGAAAGTTCCCTTCAAACTTTTTATTGCAGACAAATTCTATGAAACAAATAAAGACTTTACATTTTTTTGAAGGAATTTGAAATTTTCTCTTGGGATTTTTTAACACAAGAAAAATTCTCGAAGGGTAACTGCCCTTTAGAATTTTTACATAAACATTTTGATAAAAAAAAATAAGACTCTACATTTCTTTTAGACTTTTTTCATGGGAAAAATGCTTGATGGGTAAGTGCCCTTTAAACATTTTATCATGAACAAAATATCTAAAATAAATGACCCTTCAAAGTTTTTTCAAAACACTTAGCCCAATGTGAATGGGACTTGGCCAAGACATTGAATTATTTTGAAACTTTTATAGCGAAAAAAAATTCCAATGGAAATAAGTCTTCAAACTTTTTGTTTGAGACAAAAATCTTGAAGACCTATTTCCATTAGACATTGTATTTGTGCAAAAATCCCAAAAAAATCTTAGAGAAAGACACATTCACTAATCAAATACCAAATTATAACTTAGCGAATTTTCACATGAACTTAACCTTTCAAAGGAGCACTTGGAGATGGAATCTGGGCTAAATACTTGGGCATTTTCACTTGACAAGGGTCCAATTGCTTCAGTGCAATTTTGGGAACTAAGAAGACTAAAAGTAATAACATCTCCAAGTTTAGGATGATACGTACACTATTTATCTAGGTGCCCATACTCTTAAGGAGTAAGAAGGGTGTTAAGTGTCAATAACTGATACTCTCTTGTTGATAGTTGTTGAGATAAGGAATCAAAGGAATCCTTATCAGGGATTTACAATGAAGATATTGTTAAACTAGTTGATGCTTTATCAAATGATGGTGATGGGGTTATGTTTTTTAGAGGGAGTACAACATCGCTAGGTTGAAAGGTTAGGTTGTAGGTTTTGAATGGATGAGGATTGGTTGGGATGATATTGACTTGGCCCTCATGCTCGTTTTTGATGCATCAGTTCAAGGTGGATGGAGCATAATGCATAACATGGATCTAAGGACATCATAAGAGGATATTATATTAAATATCTCCCTATATAGAATAAAATAACTCATGAAGGATATAAGAACCTATTCAGATAATAAGGATAGTGGTTCTCAGATTAGGAAGCACTTTATCATTAAAATTTCATAAGATAGTTGGGGGTTGGCTTGAATTACCTAAAGTCCCTTTATCATGGCTTGAAGATGTTATCGAGAATTCTAAATGAGTTCATATAGGGACATCTTAACTCATGTTTGATGTAGTTGTTTCAAAACCGATATCTATATTAGTTTCAAGGAATTATTCTTCTATGTTTTCCCTAGAATGGAGATTTTTGGTTTTGCTATAGAGGGTTTGGAGATTTCTATGGTTAGGACAAGATATTTGACTATGGAAACTTTGGATTTATTTAGATTTTGGGTTTCAAAATCTTATATTTGAGATAAGGTGGCTATGTTTATCATATCAATTTGAGTTAGTGGAGTACTTGTCAAAGTTGTAAAGTTATTCATGCTTAAAGGTCTCGAGGGTAATTTGGAAAGGGATTGATCAAGGATAGATTCAAGGCTATTAATCATGTTTTTTCATGCTTGTTTCAATTTTCCTTGTAAAGCATTTAGGGTATTTATTATATTAGTCTCATGGATTGTTTTGGTTTTAGTGTTTGGGTTGAAGAGGGGAGCAAGGCAAGGTTTTTCAATTAAGAGATCATCTTCATCTAAAACATTATAGATTATGACTTTGATAGCATTGTAACTCTTATTATCATGTCTAAGTATCCTATGATAAGCACACACCTTATTTTCCTTGTACTGTGTTGGTTTCTAGATATAAGAATTAACTAGTTTGATAGGAGGTAATTTTATAAGGGAGGTTTGTAGAAGTTGATCGAGGATGGTGGAATAGGATCCTTATAAAGGATCTTGGTGTGGATTTGTTATTTTTTGGGGTATAAATTTTTAGATCATGTTTACTTTTGTACTTCCATTTTTTATGTTAGTTTTATGATTGGTTTTAATTGGTGTTAAGGGTATCTTTTATAAGTTTTGGGGATAACAAAAGTTTGTAAGGTTAATATGAGGTATTGGTGTTATTAGTATGGGTGGAGGTTTTTAAGCTAGCTTATATCCCTTGAGAGATGATTATTTAATTGTGATATTTAGTTTAAAGTAAGGATGGTGTCCTAATATGGATGGATAATTTTAACCTTGGGGCATAGTCATTTTCCCCTTTTGAGCATGGTCAGAGGTTGTAGGAGTAATTTTATGAGGGTCCTTGTTTTTGTATGTCTAGGGGAGTTCAAGCCTTATAGGTGGGTGTTGTAAAGCTTTACCCTTTGGCATACCAAGGCACTTATCCTAGGTGGCTAAATTAACATTTTCATCTTCTACTTTTATTGGGTGATTTTTAGCATGTTTAGATGACCCTTCTTCTAAAGGATCCCATGTAATGAGATCAAGGAGGCTTGAGTGGATACCATAAATGGTTTAACTAGTTCAAATAGTTTTAAAATATCTTTTGTAAAGAGGTATAGGATTATTCTTACTTTGGAAGATGATTCAAGTGTATTATTAACTTATTTAGGTATAATTCGATCATCAATAGTGTTTATTACATGGGTGCCCTGATTTGGGGTGCCTTATATATTTGTCTATGCATAATTAGATGAGGATGGATGATTTGGTAATGGTTGTATAAAGATGTCAAGGGATTGGTTCTGAGGAGCATTTGGAATTTCTAACTGTAATTCCCCTCGATTGATAAGATTTTAGACTAGGCTTTTGAATTAGCAACATTTATTGATTTTGTGACTAGGTACATGATGATAGGTGAAAATGTCTCTCTAAAAACCAATTAGATTTTAGTGAAGAGTCATCAACAAGTCTGATTGGAGGGAGTTCAATAATTATCACTTTTAATATGGTAGCATAAACCTTTCCTAAGGTGTGTATTTCCTAGGTCAAAATCATGTTAAGTTCTTTGTGTTTACATCTGAGAAGAACTTGGTTGGCTTATTGTTGATGGAGGAGCTAACTTTAGGATAACAACATTAGTTATGATTTTTGGTTGAGTATTATTGGTTCCTTTAGAAGGGTCAGGTTTAAAATATTTATTTCATAACTTAACTTTCCCTTCTTCTAAATCTCATATTTATACATTATAGGACATGGTAAAGGCCTCATCAAAGGCTTTAAATGATTAAACTTGGAGCATGGATGAGATACATTTTGCACATGACCTCAAAAATAATGTAATCAAATTAGATTGAGGAAGATAAAATGTTAATTGATTTATAATGCCTCACCCTTGGGCAACAAAATTTTCAATGGAATCATCTTCAAATTATCTAATATAGTAGATGTCAATGATGATTACTTTCCTTGTGATATTAATCAAAAGTTTTTTAATAAAATCTAAGCTAATTGTCCAAATTAGAATAGAGAATGTTGGGGGATAGAGATATACCAATCTAGAGCTATCCCTACTAGTGATATAGGGAAAGACCTCAAAAGGAGGGCATAATGGGTTATAAGGTAACACACATGCCTAAATGCCCTAATTTATTATTGTGGGTCTTCCTTATTTTGAAACTTCATAAACATGGTAAGTTCTTACTATTATGGCTATGGCCTAATTATAATGTTGGGGTTAATAGGTTCATTATAAATTTATTCATATGTAATCATGTTATTTCGGTTAGAGGCAAAAGCTTCTAAATTTTCCATCCTATCCATGAGGATGTGCATGAGGTTAGGTTGGGTGTTATATTGAGGGATACCTCCTAAAAAATTTTGTTTCCAATTTTGATAAGGAGGAAGTGAAGTTAGGAGTGGATGTGAAATGGGATGGTTGATACAAGTGGTAATCATTAGTTAAGATGTTACTACATACTACAAGAACAATAGGGGTAGGATTTTTTATTAATACAAGTTAAAATAGGAAGTCGTGAGGGGTTATAATGGAATATAGTATTGAGTAGTTAAGAGGATTTGTTGTTGGAGGGTTTGAGTTGGGAGGATTTTCTATGTGGATGGTTGTGTTTGAGTGGTATGTTGGGGATTTGAGGTTACGCGTGTTTGGATCAGAGGGAAAGTCACATGGATGGAGACTACTAAATTTTGAATCATTGTAGAGGGTGATTTATTATATGTGAGTTATGGTATAGTAATGTTTTGGGTTTAAATAATGGTTACAAAGGGGCTACTAGATACTAGTGGTGGTTGGGTATTTATGGGTTATGTTATACAGGTAGTGGATTGAAAAAAGAGGAAACCTTGGATATGGTGTATCCATCTAAATTTTATAGTAGAATCCCATAGACAAAATGGGGGGATTGGGATTGAGTGGAAATAAGAATTTGTATAGATTGCATAGTGAGGTAATGTTTTAGGGAAATCAGATTGTGATCTAATATATTTACAAAATTAGGATCACCCTATGGGTAAAATTGAGGGAGACTATCCCCAATGGATTTGGGAGAGGTAGGGGGCTTAGTGAATGCTCCGTTGAGGAAGATGAAAGTGGTGTTTATGTTTTTCTCTATGACTATTATCATGTTAAAACCATGTAGTACTAAAATCGAAATAAAGAATAAAATGTGAAAACACAACTTATTTTACTTATCTCATTTTAGTGATAATCACACACTCTATTTAAACATACTTAATTATTTTTAATTTTCTTAATAAATACTTTAGAATGTGATGGCACATTCGCCAAACAAAGGTCCTAAGAATAGGTTAGCTAACTCTAGTTGTAGGTTCATTTAAAGATGGAATCTTCAATATACATGAAGGTACAATGAGGCCTAAATATATGTTGGTGGTAGTATGTGGCTTGGTATTGGATCTTACCCCCTCACTTCATGACCCTACAATAATAAGGTTTTTGGGTGATTAGCCTTCATACTACCAACCAATTATTTATACTTATTTATAACATCGAGTCAATTTTTCCCCTTGGTGATGAAATCCAAGTGGGTTTACCTATGTAGTGTTTTTTTGATTAATTATTTTAATATTATTGTGATTTGGTAGCATGTGTAAAAATAAGTATGACTAAAATAGTGAAATAATCCTCCTAATTATACTATGTGTAGTACTTAAACAGGTAAACTAAAAAAAAACATTTTTTTCAAAAAAAAAGTAATATATGGTGTGTGTGTGTGTGTGTGTGTGTGTGTGTGTGTGTGTGTGTGTGTGTGTGTGTGTGTGTGTGTGTGTGTGTGTGTGTGTGTGTGTGTGTGTGTGTGTGTGTGTGTGTGTGTGTGTGTGTGTGTGTGTGTGTGTGTGTGTGTGTGTGTGTGTGTGTGTGTGTGTGTGTGTATTCTTTCTCTAATGAAAATGAATAAAAATTTGTACTAAATGTAATGAAACAAAAAACTAGAATGAAAAATCAAGAATAATGAGGCCCAAAAAGGGTCCCATTGGGCATACTAGAATGTTTAAGTAGTTTTTCATTCATTCCTTTATAAAATAGACTACTAAAAACTCAAATTAAAATACAAGGTTTTAAGGCTTACCTATGATTTGGAATATTGTGCACCATCTATCTAATAAATGTTGGAGCTCCTTTTTGGATAAGAAGGGTTACCTACACACATGAGAAAACTCAAAAAAGATTTTATTAATAGGATATGTTAGTGGGCTACCTAGTGCTAGACCAATCCTAAGAAGTGATAAACTTCTTAAAAAGGATGTCAACCCTATTTATGAAGCAATCAAGTGGATAAAAATGGAAAAGTAAATTATAAGATGCATACAATGATAAAGATTTAAGTAATTAAAATTAATCTACATCCATTTCATTGAGATTAGAAAAATGATAATGCCAATAGGATTCAACAGAATATTTGTCTTCTTGTATGATTTATAATTGATCATTAATTACCTCTATGTTAGGGTAAAATACAATTACCTAGAGTCCTAAATAAAAATCAATATCACTCTAATCAACAATGAAAGGCTGTGGGATAATTGGTAAATAATGAATGGTTATAACTTTATGTGAAACTATAAGCAATGTCATCTACAGGTGAAACCCATAGTTTATGAAAAATATGATTAGGATTAATTTATATGTGCTAACAAAATCAAGTTCAGACTGCAAATAGACAACATTTGAAATAGGGATCGATGTTGATCATGTAGGATCGATGTAAATTATGTGTATTGATGTCAATTTTGACTGTATAGATAATATTTTGAAAACAAGAGATAAAATATTGGCTTAGTTATATCTAGGATAATTTAATATAGTCTAGGGATGATAAGTGTGATAAACAGGAACATAAAACAAAATAGAGAAAGATAAATTTACTTAAAATAATGAAATGTACTTACCTTAACAATGCTCCAAATCAATGATAATTGTGAGGTTGATAAGTTGATTTCTATTCTTTGGATAGATGTTAAGGGGATAATGTGGAAATTTGAATTTCCAATAGGGGATCAATTATCTATCAGTCATCTAAGATAAATTCCTTCAGTGTTCAAGTGAAAAATCATGATCCTTTACTCAAGCCAAGTCTATGGTTAAATCAACATTGATTCTACTAAATTGATGTCGATCATGAGGATCGGTACCGATTATGGCCTATTTTTACCAAAGGTTAATGTAAATATTTCAATCATGGGTTTAAATTGGGATTTAAGCTATTATACATATTTTGGACTATGAGGGAGTTTGTTAAGGCATTTAAACCATTTACTTTTATTATGTTTTGGTAGATTGGATTAGATTTTAATTGTTGGTAAATAGTTAAAATTAATTACATAAGTAAAATAGTAATTAGTGAAACTAATTATGTGGGTTAAGGGTAAAATGGTAATTGTTAAAACTAATTACATGGGGTGAAATATAGATGGAATGAGAATGGGGACTTAAGACCTACATTAGCACAAATATTATTGTGTAAAATCATAGTGCCTACAATTTTTTCTAACCAACCTTGCTAAAATCTTGGGAATATTTAAGTGATATTTCTTAAATTTGAAAATATATTATTTGGATATGGAGGATAAGGCCACACTAGTGAACAAGGTCATAGTTCATCTCTATCTAACTTAGTGTGGTCTTATCCTAGAAGGATGGAGATTGTTGGAATAGATTTCACAGGGTCTTATAAGCATACTAGTGTTATCAAAATTATTTTTTGAATATTTTCAAGATAGTCCTTAGAGAAATGTATTATCCCATTGGTATTTTGAGTTAATAGAGTGTTAAATAGGACAAGTGAGGTAAGGATGTCAAATTTAAACATTGTCAACCACTTAATGATCAAATTTATCTATCTATAAGTAGAATTTGAGCTAAAAATGGAAATAAACCATGTTATGTTGAGTAATATAGTAGAAAAAAATAGTTAATGAAATAGATTATATCAACCTTGTAGATATAGTTGGACCTAATCTAGAGTTAGAATATTATGCTGAGTGGGCCAATAGAATTTGAATAGACATTAATGGATTAAAAATGTACCAATATAGATGATACAGTTGTGAAAGCAAGTAATTGTACTAGGTTGGCCATACAATTTTAAAATTAGGGAATAATATTGGGTTAGATAGCACATTTGAGCTATATAAAATCATGGAATTGATAATTTATTCATATTTGATAGATACAAAAAAAAACAAATATTATTCTAAATTATTCTATAATTAGGATAATGGATATAAGACTAAAGAGGAAAATTATCAATACAATAAAAAACTCACTTTATGGTTTTCGTATTTAAAACATTTTTATCATCATTAGAAGAACAAGGGTTGACAATGGTTTCAATGACATTATCAGTTGGTTTGGAAGGAGTTTGATTTTGATTATTAGGTTATTGTTTTGGAGTTTGATTTAGGGGGAGATTGAAATAAATTCTAAGGTGAACATTGGTTTGGTGAAGTGCATCATGCTTGATGTTAAATTCATGACACTTGGCTACCTTAAAATAGGTTTAATGTCACACTCTAATCATGACTTCATGATCAAAGTTTAGACCAATAAATAATTTAAAATTTATGTATTTAAGCTACTTACAAGTCTCATAAGAATGACCCCAATTTACATGAAACCAACAAAACTTTTTGAGCATCAAACTAACGAGCAATAAGATGGGAAGTCTCAAAATATTTAGGTTAGGGTCTATAAATTTGTTTCCTAATCTTAACTATGGAAATTGGGTATTGGATTTCACAAATATTTTTTTTTAAGGATAAGGAGGATGTTTGTAGGGACTTCCCTTAATAGGTGGGGACATACTCACTTTGTTGGAGCTTCTTGAAAAGATGCTATTGATGGTTCTTTTAGAATCTTATAAATCAAAGACACTGTTATTTGTATCACTCTTATTTTTTGGATCTCATAATAATTTGAGTTCCATGCTTGGGTTGGGAAGGGTAAAACTATATTATAAGGAAATATTGAAATTTATCTTGATATAGGGCTTCCTCTAATGATTTTGGAGAAAGATTATGAACTATATATTATAATTTTGCATTGAGTACATTGGTGAAAAGTTGGAATAGGTTTTATTTTTATATATTATGTCTATCTTTGTTGTCTAAATATTTCTAGTTCTTGATAAATTCTAAGGCCATCTCATTATCTACTTGTTTGTAATTAATATAATGAGCCAAGTTATTTTTAGATGAATAATTTGATTAAAATTACAATTAAAAATGCATTAACTAATTCCTCCAAACTAGTGATGGAGTTATAATTTAGTTGACTCCACCAATCTAAAACATCACCAAAGAATTTTTTGGTAAGTAATTTGGTAGTGACAAAGGTGTTGAGTTTAATCCAATCTTTATAAAGGTTATTGTTAAACAAATTTGATCATGTAGATCAAATTGGGACCCCTATAGGTAAAACTTTATCTTTAGAGGTTTATAAGGGGTTTCATATTATTTCACAAGGTGTATTATATTTTTTTTGATGTCATTTAATTTTATTTTAGCCTTGATCATGGCCTAATTAGTCAATATGTCATTTTGAGTCATTTAGTAGGCATTTAGGGGTTATAAATGCAAGTGGCATGGTTTTCAACATGTCTCAGTGTCTTATTTTCTTCCCAAACATCTAATAGTTTATATTCCCTATTATGAATGTTATTCCCACCTAAAACTTGTAGGTTATCTAACTAAAAATTAGAAAATCAACTAAAAAAAGAAGAGTTTGGCACTTGTATAGCCCATGAGGGAAGGTGACACATGGGACAAGGTCATGGAATGTCTCTTCGGCTTCCTCAAACTCATTTATATTCTTTAAATGCTTTGGAAGTGTCATTTTTGAACTAAAACTATTATATTCCTTCTTCACCCTTCTAGACACACAGAACCAGTCAGCAAGTTTGTGCTTGGTACAAACAGTTGAGGTGGTTTCATACCAAACACATTTGGGAGTTGAAATTAAACTTATGGAAATAAATTTACATAATAATATTTTGAATATTATTCAATTTTGATTTATGAACCATCCCTAACAAGTTGAATTTGTTTTTCTACTTGTAAATTTGTTCACCCTATAGGTTTTACTCTATTTTGGATAGGTTCATATAATATAATTGGTGATGTTGAATCCAGATGATGTTTACTTCCTCCTCATATTTTATCCATGGTTTTTTTCATGTTTCATGATATTTTTATGGGAAAATTAACTTATATTGCAAGTGAATGAACCATTCTATGTTACAGGTAGTTTTCACCATTTTCAAGATCCTCATGCTTTTTTATTGATTATATGGGGTGTAAATAGGTTAATAATCATGTTTATAATTTAATACTTATCCCCTTTACCTTATAATATATTTATCCAATCAATAATCCATGAGGATATATTCACAAGAATCATACAGTCAGCTTAATCTTTAACTATCATGTATAGGTGCTCTCATGGAGGAAGTCATGTTGAAAAGGAAGTGTGAGAGCTTGTATTGAGTATTTAAACATCCTTATGTTTAATTTAAACATTATTATATAAGGTTAAGTGATTAAAAAATCATATTCTTTGGTACATTTCTCTAATTCATGTTTACTACCTACATACTAGTCAAGATGCACATCAAGTATCTCATGATGATGTCATGAAAGCCTTAATAATGGTTCAAATTCCTTTGAATTGTGAGGATTTAATTTTAAGTTATTTATATAGGCCTATAACCCATTAAAATCAAATGACAATGGACACTATCCACCCTATGACCAATGCCTAAACACACTGTCTGCTTGCACTGTGAAAAAACCACATATAGGTGGCTTAATAGGGAGTTAACAAGCCTTTTGAAGTGTTGGATCATAAGAAGGAAATTTTTTTAAGTCCTTGTGTAAATTAAGGTTCATTAAAGGAATATTTTAGAGGTTTTATGTATAATTTAAGTGTTGATCACCTTCTAGCATGAGATGACAATACTCAGGGACATTTTCCCTAAAATGGGAAAACAGAGAACCCAAGAATTTTGCCAAAGCATTATAATAGAGTTGAAAATTATTTTAAAGCATTTAAATGACATTGTATTGAATCCCATACATATTAAAAATACCCTAAAATATTTGGAGGGTAGATGTCTATGAGAGGATGGCTGTTGAAAACCTCCAAGATGAATTTTCATGCACTAAACCTAGGCAATAGTCACCTACAACATTTTGAGCTTTAAGGAATGCCCTTACACCTAAGGTTGCATGTGAGATATATCTTCATGATAAAATGAACCTAAAAATTTAAAAGGAATTTCAAGGATTATAAAGGTCACCTAAAGAGTATGTTATACTATGTTTTGTGTCCCATTAGCACCTATAGGCATATCTTAGTCTACAAGACCACCTATAGCTAATTACAAAAAACACAGTCAAGCTAATTAACCAGACAAGTGAGTTAGATATACCTACAAGTATATGTAATTAATTTAAATATAATGTGAAATTATTTAAAATATATAGATGAAGTATAAATCATATATACAATAGCAAAACACAAATCTTTATCTACAGGTGGACCCTTGTTCTATAAGTAATATAGTCAGTTGTCTATGATTGGTATCGAGAGTTTGTCAAACCCAAGGTATAAGGTGGTTCATATAATACATTATTTTCATATTTTAATTCTTTATTAATTATTATATACTATTTTCAGATCTTAATACATGAAAATTAACCTACAAGGGTCACCTTTGAGTGAGGAAAATAGAGACATAGTCAGGCAATTATACAGAGTCTTATGAGTTCAAGTGTATGGAAGGGTACATGAGAGGTTGGAGGAATAAATGAAGACTATAATACATTAATTATGGTCATAATATAATTTTTATACCACCATAATATGTAAATAAGGAAAATAAAGGGCTCTAAATAAGTAATACACAGTCCATATGATGAAAACCCTATAAACAGTACCTTTCTCCAAGTTTGTCTTGGGTATTAAAGATTTTTGAAGGTAAAATGAACTTTTAAAGTGATAAAACATGGTAATAATCACCTATATAACTTTAATAATCCCCTAAATCTTTCATTTGGTCTAGGTAAATAGGGGAAGTGCCCTATATTTTGTCTTAGACAGAGGGCACTCCACTTAGGTGCAAATTTTGTAGTCTTTAAGAAAGGAGATAGAAGGATAAGAAAAGATAAATAGGAACTTAAATAATGTTTATGAAGATGTAATAAACCTAAAAAATCATGAGGAACCTTTCTAAGAATGGAGAATATCAACAGGGTATCCCAGACCCTCAAGTATGCAAACATACATGTCAAACATAGTTTAGGTTGAAATCCAAATAGAGAACCACTTTCACTTCTAGTATGGGGTGAAAATTATAATGCATTATATAATGTATATGGAGGAAAAACATAGGTATATAAGATATTGGTATGTAGGTAAATTAATCAAAAGTCATTTTGGGCTTTAAGACAACTCAGGTCTACTAGGCATGGTTAAGCCTAAATTTCAAATGATAGGTCACTTTCATTTCTAACCTTAGTAAATATTTATAATGGATTTAATAATGATTATGGGGTAATAATATACATGTATAATATTTTATAATGTAGATAAACGCTTGAAAAATCAATTTTATCTCATAGATAGTCTAAGCATGTAGGAAATGTGAAAACAAGATCGATAAGGTGATTTCAAATGCTCACATATTTCATGAGGATTTGAATGGAGGTAAAGGAAGTTTATAGGGGTTAAAAAGTGTCCTAAACTCTTACCTAGTGATATTTTTTTGTGAATTTATTGTTAGGTGTTTATTAACAAAGCTTAAGAGCAGAATGAGGCTAAAACCCTACCAAATCCTTTTTAATGACTATTTTGAGAATATTGAGAAATTAATGAACTAAAATGGAACATTTTTCATAGGATGATGATTGGATTTTGTAGGAGACTCTCTTAAGATACTCCCCATACTTTTTAGTTGTACAAAATTTTATGGATGGAGTATAAAATAGGGTTTCCCTAACTATTTTATGCATTTTAAAGGTTCTATGAGTTTTTATGAGATTAAACAAACTTTGGAAGTAATATTTAGACCTTAAATAACTCCCCATGTCCATAAACTCTTATGTGTTCAAACAATAGCTCTCATCTCAGCTAGTCAAAACTAGCATAGTGAACATGGTAGTCAGAAGGGTGAAAAGCTTCAAGTATATTTATTTTAAGATATGACTAATGCCTATGAGGCCATGGATGGTATTGACACATTTAATTCCCCCCATTTTATGGATTTTATTGACAAATTAAAACCAAATTTAAGGCCGAGTGTGCAAGGTGTCTAAAAGAGGAGTTTTTTTAGAATACATGTAATGATAACTCATTTTTATATGATTCTAGATGATAAAAACTACACCCAATTCATGTAAATTCATGTATGAAATTCTTCCCTCTCATTTCAATCATTATACCTATCCCTAATGAGGTTTTGGATGTTCAAATAGGGCTAAATCATGAAGGCAGTTTTTTGAGCTAGTAAAGGGAATTTTATGCCACTTTTCATGAGTTTCATGACTCAATAAGCCACTTATCTCTTCTAACCTTGCATGGTCCATTTAAAATTCCTTTCTCATACATAATTAACTCATTTTATTATGTTTACAAGTGTCCTTGTAACCTTTTGACTTCTCTCTTCTCCCCTCCCTCTCTCAAGTTCTATAAAAACTAGCCATTTTGGCCTTTGTAAATCATGTTCCACATTATTATGGTGAATCCCTACTTATTTTCATACCATGGATAAATAAATACTACTGGTTTTTACCTCTTTCATGATTTTTCATAGTGTATTTCACTTGGATGGTTGATTTTGCTTAGTGATGACTTCTTGTTTCCTTATCATTGTTGTTTCAATCTCTCACCTACTTGAAGTTATAAAGATTCTTATTGTAGTTAATTTTAAGTTTTATAGTGATTTTTTAAGGTTTATTTAGTTATTCTATTAAAATAGTGCCATCCTAGGCCTCTTTTTTAGTCTTTCTAGCTTAAACATTCATCATAATCTCATAATGAATATTGATGTGAAAAGATTCAGATTAGAGAGGTATATGTTTGGTTAGTCCATTATTATCATGTGTAACATTCATCTAGTTGGTATTCATCAACTAATTTTCTGTATCACCTCCCTTAGGATAGTTTACTTTTATTTTTCTTTCCCTTTTCCCTCACAAGTTTAGGTGTAGTAGTGATTTATAAGTGGTACATCAAGGGAGATAGCCCTATCTAGAGATTCAACTCATTATTAATCTCACCCATAGACTATAGGTGTTTCCATTGTGCCACTTAGATGATGAGAGCTAATACATATCCTCAAAGGTTGAAAAACCAAGTGACAACAATTTTTGGCATACCTAGTGGGACTCTTATTCCAATAAGTTAAAATATTTTTGGTCTTATCTTTCAACACATCAACCTTTGGAAGCATCTAACTAAACATTAATGGTGACTCTAAAATTAAATCAGCTCATCAAGTATCCTATATATTCATTTTCAAGATTATTGATAATCATTCCTTATATTCTTGCTTCCTGATGAAGTTCCATGGTTGACTTTGGTGTTGAGTACTATTTTACATAAATTGGTGAGGTTTATCAAGCTTATGGAATTCCCTATCAGCCTTTTCATGATCCTTACCAATTCCAACATGATTCTTTCCAACTCCAATATGACCATTTTCAACTTTATCATGAGTTGTATTAGTCCTATAATCAGCCTCCTCAATATCTTGCTCCTCCTAGTCAACCTAGTCACTCTTCTAATTAGTCCATTATAACTTTCAAGTAAACACTCTTGGGATATGAGAAGCACATATTGGATCTTGACACATTAAGGGGACATGGTCAATATATTACTAATAATTTCATTCATAATGTGAGAGATGCATTAGATCTAGCTAAAAGAGAGTGGGCACCTATTGAGAGAGCCAATTGGCAAAGCTCACTAGTGAGATGCTAGATGTGAGTGGCCTAGTTTCATCCTTGGAAGATAGGCTAAAATTTCATGAGAAAAAACCTTACCAAATCTATCATACTTCATATCCACTTCCCTAATATTTCTATTAGACCTGCTTGACCCCTATTCATGAGCCCAATCAAGCTTATCAAAGGCATCTTTTTCCCAATCAGCTAGAAGAGAGAGTTAGGAAGACAAACCTTATTTTTGAAGAAAAGCTTGATAGGTAGATTGATTTAGATAATAATTAGATGCATATGTCCATATCATAAATAAAATAATTGAAATTTAAGCCCTTATTTCCCTCTCCCATTACATCCTCACTTCAAGGAGAGACCTCTAGATATGACATTTTAAGGTGGAAACAAGGTGGAGAATCTAAGCCTAAGGAGATCCCAATTTTTTTGATCACTTCATCCAATCCTAAAATTTCATCACAATCTCAATAAGAGACTCCTAATCCTAACATCCTAATCTAGAATAAGATATTGGAATCATGGGGAAAGAAAGAGGACAGAATCCTTGATAAGGAGTGTGAAGTTAAGAAAGAGCTTGATCCTCTGCAAGTCCCTCCCACCCTTCCATAAGAGACCTCTTGTTTTCCATGTCATCCCTCTTATGCTCCTTATCCTCATTAATATGCCTATAAAATTCAATAAATACTTTTCCAAGATAAACTAAACAATAAAATTGAAGAGTTAGAGTCTAGAATGAAGTTATTGAGTCAAGGTGTGATGGAAGGTTTAGAGCCAAAAGAAGATCCTATGCCTAAACACACCCAATCTAACCTACCTCAAGAGAGTGTTAAATATGAATAATATGTGAATGAAGTGTTTTTCAAATGGAAGGAATAAAACCAATCTATTTTTACCCAAGGTCTACCTCCCCTTCCTTAAGAGCATTGAAAAAGATCCCCTACAATTCATTCTCAATCTGATTTTGAATCCTATGTTCCACCTCCACCAACTAGTTCATCTTTTCCTCACCCCATAAATTTTTTCCTTGATGGACCTATTATATGGGAAGATAAAAAGGATCATTTGGTTGAGGAAAATTCAAAACTCTTTCTTTAATAAAATGTAACTCCTTGGCAGCCTCAATGGGCTAAGTCACCTAATTTCAAGATGCCTAGTCTTGGCATCACTAAGAACAAGAAGTATACTGAGGATCTTTCATCCTTTGAGAACCAAAATTAGGTTATGATAGATGAGATAAAAATTGATAACACTCAAGAGGTCTAAAGTGCTGAAGAAGAGGTGAATATTTGTGTTGAGTCTTCTTATTTGGTTGATAATGAAGAATGCCTTCCTTGTGTCATAGAAGAAATGTTGGATGAAGTCCTTTTATATTCTAAAGAAGAGGATGAATGAGATTATCTTATTTTTCCAATTCATGATGATGATTAAAAAGAATATGAGGACTTGTGGTATCAAATTTAAAATATTATCAATGAGTTTGAATCTCTCCAGGGGTATACAACTTCCTTTGAGTTCATTATGAGTGATGGTAAACAAGATGACATTTTTCAAAATGTCATATAAGATTAAAAGCAAACTTCACCTCATCCTTTAGAGGTCAAAACAAATTTATATTGGCCTCAATATTCTAAGGAACAAGAAACCACTCCTCTTGAAATCATTCCTAAAAAGAAGATGCAATTTTATCATGAGATGAAGAGTGGGCAGCAATATGAGGTATGTGTGCAAGGACAAGAGGAATATATTTACATTGGGGACATATTTTAAGATGGTCTACTTAAGATTATAACAAGTGAAGTTCCAAGAAATAGGTCTAATCTATCAAGTGTCCAATCCAAGGAGTAACATGATTGGCATTATGATTAATCTCATGAAGAAGTAGATACAAGAAACTTTCCTTTTGATCCTAAAAAGGGAGGTATGATAATTATTAGTTATACATAATGGTTTGTTGTCTACTTTTCCTAAGTGCTTTGAGCAAATGTGTGTGTGTCTTTCTAGTTCTTTTGCTTGGTTTTGTGTGTCTTTTGTTTTATGTGGTTAAGTTAGTCAAGTGGTCTTGTCTTGGTCAAATCCTTGTTGTCAAGTTTCAGTTCTTCTTATTTGTCTCAGAGTTAAGATGACTCCCTAAGCCTGATGGACTGATAAGGCTACTAATATTTAGTATAATAGGCATATTACCCCTATGATTCACTAATTTTTTGACCAAATTTGAGCCTACAAGTCAAAATCAAACCCCTATAGGTAAAAATTTATATTTAGAGGTTTATAAGGGGTTTCATATTATATCATAGGGTGTATTATATGTTTTTGGATGTCATTTAATGCTATTTAAGCCTTAATCATGGCCTAATTAGTCAATATGTCATTTTGAGTCATTTAGTAGGCATCTAGGGGTCATAAATGCAAGTGGCATGGTTTTTAAGGTATCCAAGTGTCATATTTTCCTTTTAAACATCCAATAGGTTAGATTCCCTATCAGGAATGTCAGTCCCACCTAAAACTTGTAGGTTATCTAACTAAAAATCAAAAATCAACTAAAAAAGGAAGTGTTTGGCATTTGTACAACCCATGAGGGAAGGTGACACATGGGATAAGGTCATGGAATGTCTCTCTAACTTATTAAGACTCATTTCCATGCTTTAAATGCTCTAAAAGTGTCATTTTTGAGCTAAAACCATTTTATTCCTTCTTTGCCCTCCTAAACACATAAAACCAATCAACAGGTTTGTGTTTGATACAAATAGTTAAGGAGGTTTCATACAAGCTTACTTTGGGAGGTGAAATTAAAATTAAATAGATCTATTTCCATAAAAATAGTTCAAATATTGGTCAATTGTGCTTTATGAACCATCTCTAATAAGTTGACTATGTTTTTATGCTTGCCAATTTTTGCACCCTCTAGGTTTTAGACAAGTCCATAAAATATAGTTGGTAATGTTGACTCTATATTATTTTTACTTCCTCCTCAGATACTCTCCATTCTTGGTTTCATGTTTCATGATGTTTTTATGGGTAAAGTAATGTATATTTCAGGTGAATGTACGATTCTATGCTATAGGTAGTTTTTCACCAATTTCAAGATCCTCGTGCTTTGGTAGTGATTCCATGGGATGTAAATAGGTTAATAATCATGATATAATTTATTATTGATCCAATTTACCTTAAAATACCTTTATCCAATCAATACTCCATGAGGATACAGTCACAAGAATGATACAATCAGCTTACTCTCTAATTATCATGTATAGGTGTTCTCATGGAGGAAGTCATGTTGAAAAAGAAGTGTGAGAACTTATCTTGAGTCTTGAAAAATCATAATGTTTCATATAAAAATCATTATATGATGTCAAGTGACTATTAAATCATATTCTTTGGTACATTTCTCTAATTCCTTCTTACTTCATGCATACCAGTCAAGCTGCACATACAGGAATCTCATGATGATGTCATGAAATCCTTAGTAGTGGTTTAAATTAATTTTAAGTGTTAGGAGTTAATTTTAAGTTATTAATATAGGCCTATAAAAAATTAAATTAAAATTACAATGAATGATTTCCACTTCCTGACCACTACCTAAACACATTATCTGCCTACACTATGAAATAACCACCTACAAGTGGCTTAACAGGGAGTTAAAGAGCCTTTTGAAGTGTTGGATCATGAGAAGGAAATTTTTTGAATTCCTAGTGTAAATTAAGGTTCATGACAGGCCTATTTGAGATTTTGGATATAAAATGGAAGTGTTTATCACCTTCTAGCATGAGACAACAATGTTCAGGGACATTTTCCCTAAAATGGGAAAACAAAGAACCCAAACATTTTGCCAAAACTTTATAATAGGGATAAAAATTGTTTTGAAGCATCTAAATGTCCTTTTATTGAATCCCCTACATAGTAGAAGGACCATTAAATATTTGGATTTAATATTTCTAAGGGAGGATGGTTGTTAAAAACCTCAAAGATGCATTTTCATGCACTAAACCCAGACAATAGTCATGTATAGGATTTTGAGCTTTAAGGAAGGCCCTTACACCTAGGGTTATAGGTGAGATATATCCTCATGATATAGTTACCATACCAATTTAAAATTAATTTCAAGTAGAATAAAGATCACCTAAATAAGATGTTATACTATTTTTTTCTCCCATTAGCACCTACAGGTATATCTTGGTCTAAAAGACCACCTACAACTAACTACAAGAAACACAATTAGGTAACTTAACCAAACAAGTAAGTCAAAAAGGCCTAAAAGTATATTGACTTAATTTTATGATAATTTTAAATGATTTCAAATATCTAGATTAATTTTAAATCATAGATACAATGTCAAAACATAAA
Source organism: Torreya grandis (assembly GCA_037957365.1). NCBI lineage: Eukaryota > Viridiplantae > Streptophyta > Pinopsida > Cupressales > Taxaceae > Torreya > Torreya grandis. The sequence goes on along the minus strand of JARHVA010002151.1, from coordinate 472,949 downwards.
TCGTCATCTATAAGTGATCACTATTCTGCAAGTAATACAGTGAGTTGCTTATGACTGGTATTGAGAATTTTTAAACCCTAAGGTATGAGGTGGTTAAGAGAATACATGAGGTTCATATTGGAAGGATTTAGGAAGTATTATATATTGTTTTCAATCCTAATACATTCAAAGTAACCTACATGGGTCACCTTTGAGTGAGGAACATAGAGACACAGTCAAATAATTATACACAGTCTTGTGAGTTCAAGTGTATGGAAGGGTACATGAGAGGTTAAAGGGATAAATTAAGACTATAAAACCTTAATTATTTCCATAATATCCTTTTTATACCCTCATAATATGAAAATAAATTAAATAAAGGGCTCTAGATAGGTAATACATAGTCCATATGATGAAAACCCTATAGACATTATCTTTCTCCAAGTTTGTCTTGGGTCTTAAAGCTTTTGGAAGGTCAAATGACCTATTCAAGGGCTCAAACTTGGTACAGATCACCTATATAACTTTAATAATCCCATAAATCATTCATTTGGTTTGGGTAGATAGGGAAAGTGTGACTTTTTTAATCTTAGACAAATGGTATTCCCCTTAGGTGAAAATTCTACAATCTTTAAGAAAAGATATAAGGATAAGCTATAAACTAAATATGACCTTAAATAAGGTGTAGGAATATTTAATACACCTAAAAAAGCATGAGGAACCTTTATAAAAAGGGAGAATATCAATAAGGCATCCCAAACCCTTAAGTATGTAAGCAAGCCTGTCAAACATAGTTTAGGCCTAAAGCCAAATGGAGAAATAGTATGGGGTGAACATTATAATGCATTATATCATGAATATCGAGGTATATATATATATATATATATATATATATATATATATATATATATATATATATATATATATATATATATATATATATATATATATATATAAGCTATTGGGATGTATTGAAATATATCAAAATTCATTTTGAGATTTAAGACAACTTAGGTCTACTAGGCATGGTTAGGCCTAGATTTCAAATGATAGGTCACTTTCATTTTTAACCTTAGAAAATATTTCTAATGGATTGGATAATTACTATGGGGTCATAATAGACATATATAATATTTTATAATGCATAGAAACCCCTGAAAAAGGTCACTTTTATCTCAGAGACAATCCAAGCATGCAAGAAATGTGAAAATAAGCTCCATAAGTTGATTCAAATGCTAACATATTTCATGAAGATTTGCATGGAGGTCAAGTAAGTTTAGAGGGGTTAAAAATGGTCTTTATCTCTACATTAGTGAGATTTTTTTGAAAATTAAATGTCAAGTGTATATGAACAAATCTTAAGAGCATAATGAGGCTAAAACCCTACCAAACCCTTGCTAGTGACTAGTTTGATAAGATTAAGAAATTAATGCATCAAAATAGAATATTTTTCCTATTATGATAATTTTATTTTTTAGGATACTCTATCAAGATACTCCCCATACTTTTTATTTGTATGAAATTGTACAGATAGAGTACAAAATAGGGTTTTCTTGATTGTTTTATGTATTGTGTAGGTTTTAGAAGGTTTCAGAAGATGAAACAAAATTTGAAAGGAATATTTAGACTTTATATAAATCTCCATGTCTATTTCATGCCTTTTAAAAAATTCTAAGGGTTAAAATAATAGCTTTCATCTTAGCTTGTCAAAATTGGCATAGTGAACATGGTAGTGAGAAGGATGAAAAGCTTCAAGTGAATTGATTTTAAAGTGTGCCTAATACCCCTAAGAACATGGATGGTCTTTAAAATTTTAATTAACCCAATTTTATGTATTTTAATGAAAAATTGAATCCAAATTTGATGCCAAGTGTGCAAGGTGTGTGAAAGAGGAGTTTTCTTAGAGTGCAGGCAGTGATAGCTCATTTATATATGATTATGGATGATCAAAACTACAACCAATGCATGGAGAGGCATGTATGAAATCCTTCCCTCTCATTCCAATAATAATAACTATCCATAGTTAGTTTTGGGATGTTCAAACAAGACTAAATCATGAAGGTATTTTTCTAAGCTAGTAAAAGGAATTTTATGCCACTTTTCATGAATTTCATGACTCAAGAAGCCACTTGTATCTTATAACCTTGAATGTTACATTTAAAATTAATTTATTATGTAAAATTAAATCATTTTATTATCTTTACAAGTGTCTTTTTTACCTTTTTACTTCTCTCTTCTCCTCTCTCTCTCTCGAGTTCTATAAGAACTAGCCATTTTGGCCTTTGTAAATCATGATTCACCTGAGTATGGTGAATACCTAATAATTTTCATACAATGTATCAATAAATAATACTTATTTTCACCTCTTCCATTATTTTTTATAGTTTTTTTCACTTGGATGATTGATTTTGCTTAGTGATGACTTGTTGTTTCCTTAGCATTATTATTTCATTCTCTCACATATTTACAATTGGAAAGCTTCTTCTTGTAGGTCATGTGAAGTATTCTATTGATTTTTAAATGTTGAGTGAGTTAGTATATTCAAATAGTGAAATTTTGGGCCTCTTGTTTAGTCCTCCTAGCCTAAAAATTCATCATAACCTCATAATGAAATATTGATGTGAAAAAAATATGATTGGAGAAGTGTATGTTTGGTTAGTCCTTTGTTTTCATGTGTAACATGAAATTGGTTGGTATTCATCAACTAATTTGGTATATCACTGATCTAAAACTCAAAATTTGTGGTTGATAAATATTTAAATAGCATAGAAATAACACAGTAACAATGAATTCTCCGAGAAGAGATGTAGTATTACTCAAGATCGCAATACAAATATATGCTTATCTCTGGGAAGAGATGTTTGTCTTCACATTTAGGGTTACCTCTTCATTTATACACATTTTTAAATCATGGGGAGGATGTGGAAGGTCACCAATATCAAGGTAGATTAAGTGGTTTGACTTCCAAGATTTAAAACAATACAAAATTTGAGGAATTACTATTTTAGAAACTTACTATTTTTAGACTGCACTACTAAAATTGAAAAATTGAGGAACTTCCGTTGGATTTTTGGGGCTCAAAATTTATTGATAAAATCTAAATTCATCTCAAAAAATTATCCTCATTCTTATCTTTACAATGGTTTAAATGGTGAGTCAATTGGAGCTATGGTGCAAAAGTTATGGCTCCCAAAAGTTTCGTCATCAATTGGGGTGGAACTGTCACCCGAATTGTCACCTAAATTGTTGCCCGTATCAATAAACTCCCTTAGGATAGTTTAATTTTGGTTTTATCTTCCTTTTTCCTCATAATTTTAGGTGTAGTTTTGATTTATAAGTGGTATATCAAGGGATTTATCCCTATCTATAAATTCACCTCATTCTTAAGCTCACCCACAACCTAGAGGTATTTCCATTTTGCCACTTGGATGAAGAGAGCTAAGACATCTAATCAAATTGTGTAAATCCAAGTGAAAATAGTTTCCAAAGGCATTAAAGTGTAAATCAATATTGGTGGATCCATTAAAGGAGATTGTAGGAGTAATTCCACATATGTCAATGTTTGAAATTTGAGAGAATAAGGATTTATTTTGAATATGTTTAATTAATTTGTTACAAAGTGATTGTTATAGAATGATATTACCATGAATGTTTATAAGATGGGTAGGGTTATATTTTTTTGGCATTCCCCATTGAATTAGTTGATCTGGGTGATAATTTGGGTGGTATAATGAGTGCCAAGATGCAGCGGTACAATGGACTATGGCTATCGAAGCGGTTGTTGTAAGGCCCCAAAGAGGGCGACTGGTAGACTAGGTAGGGCTGCGCATAAATTTGTATTGTTTTAAAATCTTGGACACTAAATTGTTAGGTGATAGTTAATTCCTTAAATTTTTTATTATTTTAAATCCTCACCTATTATGTCCTCGAGCTCTGTATTGTTTTAAATTTTGGAAGTCAAATTGTCGACGACAGTGATTTCCTCGAATGTTGTATTGTCTTAAATCTCCACCTATTATTCCTCGATCCACTCAATCTCCTAAGAGATAATATATATAAATGAATAACTTCTTAAGAGGGGGAGGTAGACATCTCTTCTCAAAGATAAGTGTATGTTTTGTATCTGCAATTTTTTAATTCAATAAAACATCTCTTTTCAGAGAAAGCCTATATTTGTATTGTGATTGTAAATTAATACGACGTCTCTTCTTAGAGAATTCATTTTTATTGTGTTATTTTTTTGCTATTGAAATATTCATCAACTATAACTTTTGAGTTCTGGATCAGTGGTATTAGAGCATTTTGTCTTGAGAGTGTATGATCCCGAGGACGAGGTCAGGATACAGGAAACTTGGGTGGGAAGCAATAAAGCTTCCAAACTTTCCACCTATTCACTCCAAACAACTTCAAATGGAAGATGACACTGAGACATCTGATCCTTTCAAGGAAATGGTGAATGAAGCCCTTCAATGGTAACAAGCATAGATGCTGCAATAATTTAATCAAATTCTTCAAACACTTCTGATGGGAAATTCTAGCTCTGCGACTACACGCCCTGGCTCCTCATCAAGGAAACTTCCTTTTAGTGCCCCAACACCCTTCAAGGTTTAGGTAAATTTTGATATTCTCACATTTGAAGGCAAAATCAATGCTGATGCAGTAGAAAATTGGTTGGATCAACTGTCTTCCTACTTCTCTGTAAATAAGTTCACCGATGGAGAAAAGATCACTTTTACTCTTTTGAAATCATCATTGCTCATGAAAAACTGGTGGGAAGTGTACAAAAAAAGGTTCAGTATAGATATCATTAGCCTTGGGGTGGAACCTACTTGGGATGATTTTATGGAAGTAGTAAAAGAAGAATAATATCCCATCAGAGTGTATGATGATCTATACATACAGTGGCAGCAACTTTACCAAGGTAAGGAACAATCTATCCAAGATTACACTGACATTTTTCATTCTCTATCTATGAGACTGGGCATCCAAGAAAGTGAGAAACACAAGGTTCTCAAATACCATGAAAAATTACAATGGTACATATGGGGAGAAATTGAACTCTTCACTTTGGAAACCATCGGTGAGGCATACAAGTTTGTAGTAAAGATTGAGTAGAAGCATGGAAGAATAAATATAAAGAATCAGTCTTCAAAATGGAAAAGTGATAAAGAAGGTCAAACACGAGGCCAAAATTGGAAGAAAAAGGAAGGAAATATTTGGAAGTGGTGTGGTTATCACAAATCTAGAACTCACTCCAAAGAAGAATGTCGAGTAATCAAATCACTGCTTTCTGAGTCACCATCCTCAACATCTACTGCTCTACCTCATATAGACCCTATAGTCGAAGAGGTTAAAGAAGAAATTATAGATGTTGATCTTAAAGCCATTGTAGCTTTATCGCAGACACACGACGAGATGCTAGATGACAAGGAAAGGTTATTTCACTCTAAGTTATGGGTGAAAGGTAAGCCTCTGCATTTCATTCTTGATAGTGGAAGTCAAAAGAATTTAATCTCTACTAATGCTATGAAAAGCCTAAATCTATCCATGAAGCCTCACCCAAAGCCATATAGCATTAGATGGTTGAGTCCAAGGAGAAACCTCCGTGTCACCCACCAATGTCTTCTCTCATATGCAATACAACCTTTCTAAGATGAGGTCTTATGTGATGTGGTCAATCTAGATGTTTGTGATGTACTCTTTGGTTAGCCATTCATGTATGATCGACATGGTATATACAAATCAAGAACTAAAAGGATTACTCTCACTCTTGGAACACAACACTACAAGGTACCAGAAGTACCACCTTCCACATCTGTCTCTCTACTTAGTGCCAAGAAATTTGTTTTCATGGTGGTCAAGCCACATGAATCCAAAAGGGCTAATGCTACAGCCCTGACAACACAACAACAAAAGCAAATAGATACTGGGCTAAATAATTTCATGGCCTTCCATCCACAGACTGATGGTCAAATAGAAATGGTGAAAAATTTGGCCCTGCATAGTTCCATAAACCACCATCCCTTCCAAGTGTGCATCAGGAATCAAATCAAGACACAACTACCACACCTGATGGGGAACAGTGACACAATGGGGACCATTACTTTTCAAGAAGGGAGGAATGATCTAGGTGAAAATTTGGGTGGTATAATGAGTGCCAAGATGTGGTGGTATAATGGACCACAATTGTTGAAGCAGTTGTTGTAAGGCCCTAGAGTAAGTGACTTGTAGACTGGGTAGGGTTGTGCATAGCTTTGTATTGTTTTAAAATCTTGGATGCCAAATTTTTAGGTGACAATTAATTCCTCAAATTTTATATTGTTTTAAATCCTCACCCATTATGTCCTTAAGCTCTGTATTGTTTTAAATTTTTGAATTCAAATTATCAGTGGCAGTGATTTCTTCAAATGTTGTATTGTCTTAAATCTCCACCCATTATTCCTTGAGCCACTCAATCTCCCACGAGATAATATGTATAAATGAAGAACTTCTCGAGAGGGGGAGGTAGACATCTCTTCTCAGAGATAAGCGTATTGTTTGTATCTAAAAAAAATTTATTCAATAAAATATCTCTTTTTAGAGAAAGCCTATATTTATATTGTGATTGTTAAGTAATACGACGTCTCTTCTCAAAGAATTCATTGTTATTGTGCTATTGAAATATTCGTCAACTAGAACTTTTGAGTTTTGGATTAGTGGTATTAGAGCTAGGTCTCAAGGTTGAGTCCCACAGAAGTTGGTGGGCATGATCCATACATCCCTTCTTAGGGATAGCGATACACTGTTGCCACATGTCTGACTGGGTTCCACCTCAGGTGCTTTAGTCCCTGGGCCATATAGTGGTCTGGAAGAGGACCCAAATCACTCCAAATATTTTGGCATGATGGCTAGTCCTTCTATTTAATAGAAGGACTGGCCATCATGCCAAAAGCTCTAGAGTGATTTGGGTCCTCTTCTAGACCACTATATGGCCAACCACAAAGCCCCTGAGGCAATTCTCAATCAGAAACATGGCAAGCACTAACTGCCTCTGGAGGCATATCCTTGAGAAGGGATGTGGATCATGCCCACCAGCTTCCATGTGTCTCAACCTTGAGACCTAGCTCTGATACCTATAGAAGGACTGGCCATCATGCCAAAATCTCTAGAGTGATATGGGTCCTCTTCTAGATCCCTATATGACCAGCCATGAAGCACCTGAGGTGATTCTCAATCAAACACATGGCAAGCACTGACTACCTCTAGAGGTGTATCCCTAAGAAGGGATGTGGATCATGGCTAGTCATGAAGCACTCGATGTGATTCTTGGTCAAACACATGGTGTGTGATGATCACCTCAGTGGGGAGACGTATCCCTGAGAAGGGATGTGGATCATGCCTAGCAGCTTTCATGGGTCTCAACCTCGTGACCTAGCTCTAATACGAATAGAGGACTAGCCGTCACACCAAAAGCTTTGGAGTGATCTAGGTCCTCTTCCAGATCCCTATATGGCTAGTCATGAAACACTTGAGGTGATGCCTAGTCAGACACATGGCGTGTTATGATCACCTCAGTGGGGAGATGTATCCTTGAGAAGGGATGTGGATCATGCCCACCAACTTCCATGGGTCTCGACCTTGAGACCTAGCTCTGATATATATATATATATATAGGGATGAATAGGGTAGGGTTTCTCACTTAATGTTTGATTGAGTGGTTCTTGGTATAATGCCTTGGGAGTTGTATGAACTTTTTAGATGATTTCTAGGTGAATAATGCATGGGGTTGATATTGTATACATAATAATTCATTTTATAAATATATCACACTAAAGAACATAAGATGATCTTTAGGATATGATTATTTTAAAAATTACATGTATTTTTGGGAACTAAACATTTTGTAGGAAAATTAGACACTTGCATTAACGTAAGTATTTATTTGGGACTCAAGTATCTAGGGAGATATAAAATAGGTATGGGTCCAAAAATAGCAGTGAAGTCTAATAATAAATATTAGATATTTTTGAATAATATAGAAGGCCCAGTCATTAGAATAATAATGGTTAAACTAAGAAATAATATATTTAGGGTAAAATGAGATGGTGAAAGTGAGCCTTTTGGTAGTGGAAAGGTCTAGAATTGAAAGGTACAACCATGATAGGTATTTTCCAAGTGTACAATATTGATTTAATATATAAATCATGGTTTAGTATGTAAAAAAAGAAAGAAAAAATAAAATAAAAATCAATTATCTAAGAATTTAAATTTCTAGGTGATTTAGGTAAACTCAACCAAGGTAATGGATGCCCGATTGGTAGTAGAACAAGACCTTGAGTGGGATAAAAAATAACTCCATCAGGCCTATGGGCACTTCAATAGTAGTAGATAAATGTATATGTAATAATTTGAAAGTGAAATTAAATACTAGCTTGATGATCTAGGTTGTAATGACTAGTCTTTATGAATTCCATGAAAAGGAATGAATACATTTACACACAATCCAGTTTAGGTGAATATTTGAATTTTTCTTATGGCCATTCCCTTCTCATCCATCCTAAAATCATATTGTTATAACATATAATTTGAGTTGCCTCTTATTACCACTAGACAATAAAGGACATGCATGAAATTATTTGTTCTTCTTAGTACAAATTATATGGTACATACTACACACCCTATTAATATATGTATTATGAATCTTGAGACTAACAGTACTCATGAAATAAATACTAAATATCAAGTAGATGCCATAAAATACCATGTATTCAATGAATATATTAATTTAATCCACATCAGATTGATGCAATGCTATATATCATAAGAGACAAATAAAATAAGTTGGCTCAAACTACTACATCTAGGGAAAAATATGACCCCTTTTGTGATATCAACCATTCCTTTCAACCTAGTACTACCACTTTAGGTGTTCAAATATATAATATTGGTACTATTTATATATCAAAACCTCTAGTGACATATGTGACATACTCCTAAGATGTTGGGGGTAATAAAAGGATTCCAATATATGTCTATATCTATTATTACACATGCAACCTTTACCCCTCCTATTATGAACACACATGTTACATTACCAGCCTTGCCTACTACACTTTCTATTGAGTAGACTATTAAAACTTTTCTTGCTAAGATTTTGATTTTAGAAAAAGGTGAATCTAGAGTTAGTCATCTCATGGATTCACATTCCCTACTTCATAATCCATTATTCCCTAAGATAATATCTTATACTTTACCGAAAGGTTTTGTTGCTCCTAATATTCCATTACACAAAGGTAAGGGTGATCTAAAACAACACCTTTGATCATTCCACACAACATTCATGGATTATGCATACAATGGAAAATTATTAACCAAGATTTCATAGTAAGTCTCAAATATTATGCATTATGATGGTTCTATGACCTTCCTCTCCAATTAGTTAAAGCATTCGGTCCTTTGGTAGATCAATTTCTAACACATTTTTCCATAAAAATCAATAATAAATCATATCATGCACAAAATTATAAGATCAATAAGGGTCCAAGGATCTAATACATGATTATGTAATTAAATACAATATTACTCTAGCCAAAATGACTATTTTTATGGACAATAATGAGTTACAAGGCATATTAAAGCAAATATTTTTTGCACTCCATGAGTCAATTATATTCAATATATTCAAATCCTTTGATAAACTATGACAAATAATAAGAAAAAAAGAAGTTAAACTCATATATTTGAACAAAATAAAGTATACATCTACTCCTACAACTACTTCAAAATAAAAGTTTCAAATCAAACTATGATACAAAGTCAACCAACTAAAAACAAGAAAGAGGCAAATATTATAATTAATGTAGTTTTTATAACTAAAAATAAATTACAATTGATAGTTGCATCAAAGAGGTAATTTTCCAGATCATCATCACAACATACTATAATGTTATATAAGTTAATTGAGTGTAACCTTATCAATATTATTCCTCCACAAGAATTTGACCTAGATAGGCCCACACCAAAGAATTATTACAATAAAACATACTATGACTATCATTAAATAATGGGCATTATAAGAAAAAGGCATAAATTAAGACATAAGACATAGGATATTATTGATGATAACACTATTGATTTGAGAACTCCTATAGAAGAATATAGACCACTAAATAATGAAAATTTTAATTTGAAAATATTTAATGATCAATTTCCAAATCATGAGATGACAAATACCAAGGATACTTCATAAGTACACTATGTATACAATATGCATCCTCCACCTATGGCATATGATAACACAATAGACATGGTTATTGGTGCACTTATTGAAACTTCACCATAATGTCCTATGGTCATATTTTATGATAATGAGATTGAATATAATGATTCAAATTTTATTTCACCATTCAGAAAAGCCTATATCGAGAAACCCATGAATAATGTCAAGATCGATAATGGGTCAAGCAATAATGTGTGCACAATGACACTTATTGAATACATTGGGAACACATAAAAAGATATACAAAATACATCAAATTTAGTTAAGAGATTCTTTGGATAAAAAATAAAATACCTTAGGATACATAGTGCTACCTCTTTAGGTAGAATTTATTGTAATAACTACTCCATTATTAGTTATATAGTGTAACAAGGTCTTCAAAATAATGTTTGTAATCCATTAGATTAAAAATATTTGTGTAGTATAATCTATAGTGTAGCGATGTCTCAAGTACATATACTATAATAATTTAGTCTTAGTTTCAAGTGTTTACACCTAATGTTTTCACTTTTATCACTTTACTAATGCTTTCTCTTACAATGGATTATTGACATATCAATATCCTTGAGTGAACATGTTAAAGGGTGCACTAAGAATAGGATGGGATTGGGTCATGGTACCATGTGATAGATTTTTTCATACTATTTTGTCACATCATCACTATTATAAATCTAACCTCCTCTAATTATATATTTACCTTTCCTCTCCATCTACTTCACTTCCAGGTTTGCTAGCTTCCTTATATCCTATGGTATCATCCTAGATGATAGGATTATTTTTGTACATTTATCTTGCATGTAGTAAATCATACAACCCAATATAGTTATAATTTTATCTTCTGACATTTATACTATATCATCCTAGTTGATATCGTATTCGACCAACTGACACTTTCAAATATATCAGCCTAGAGTTTAAGAATGGTATCAGGTATTGGAACTACATATATATGGGTCATATTTCATTCCTAATAGGATATATCACATTAATACACTCTGATTAGACTCAAAATTCTACCCTAAAGAAGTATTTAGAATATTTAGTGGTTTAGAACATTATATTGGAGGTCTTATCTTGTGATGTCATTGAATCTCAATGGGAGAGGTATTTTGCATCTCCTAACTAAGGATATATAGGTCTTCATCCAAACATTTGAGGTCTTAAACCTAAAAAAATTATTATAAAGCACCACTTGAGCCAAATGGGGAGACCAAATTTTAAACAGGTTCACCCCAAGGTAAGTATTTATATCCATATACTATTTGCTTTACTTAGTATATTAAATGTTGTGTATTTTTTTGTGTATGTATGTGTGTATCCTTACTTAGGATCTTCCCTATACCTAATAAGTTTGTATAGATATATGGTTTCTTAAGATTTCCATTTATCACCTTAGGTTACATAGAACCCATTTGATTGACCATTACACGTTACCTTATTTACAATAACTTACCCATCATTTAATTTACCCATACTCCTTTATAATAATTTTTTTTACTTAGATATTTACAATAATAGCTAAAACATTTACCTTTTTTGAGGTCTAGTGAGATATATATCCCTATGTTATAAGTTTATGATTTTTAACCCTTTGCTCTTGAAATTTGAGTTGTAGGCTACCCTATGATAATTATATAGATACATAGGCACTATTTGATTAACCTTATTTGAATCATAGTTTATTGAGAGAAATAGAATAGTTGTAGGACATCCTAGCCTAATTGTATCACACCTTTGGTTAGATCAATGTCATGTTTATCTTTTTAACTTCTTAGTGATAGTAAAAATCATAAGATATCTTTCAATCCAACTATAGTGGCTAGCTTGATATCGTTTCTTATTATATACTAACTCTATTGGCTAATTCAATACAATTATGTGTCTTTGATTAATTATATCAACTAACTCTATATATTTATGTGTGTCCTTATAACTATATCAACCAATGCAATAAAATTTTGTTTGATCAATTTTTAAATTTGACTATATTAGCCACCCTGATACCGTTAGGAGTTTTTGTTCATTTTATAGCACGTTGTAAATTTCACTTTCAAATTTAATAAAATTTATTTCTATTTTTTATTTTTTCTTCCTAGAACTATGTTTGGATAGTTATAAAAATCGTACGAGATGTTTTTTTGGGCCAAGAAATCATCAATATTACCTGAGCCATGTTGTGATGGGTACTTCCCCAATACGAAAACCATTAGACATCACTATATATGGAATTTATTTTCCACATACCTCATGGTATATTGAAAATTTATAGATTTTTTATTTTTTTAAACATATATGAAGCCTTCTAGCCATTTTATTTTTTTATTTCACTGGTAAGCAGTTAGCCCTAGTAAATTACTCTCAACATATATTAGAGATGTGATAGTGTGGCTATAGGATGGAGGAATCCTCCATAGTTAGTTCCCTTTAGGCCTTATTCTCTATTTATACATAGGACCAATATATTTGAGAGCTTAAAAGTTAAACACACTCTGTTTAGTAATACCTCCTCGCTTTAATTTTATTGTTACTTAGTTTAATTATTAGCTTTTTTTATTTTAATAATGCATATGCCAATACAATGGCATTAGTGTTGTGTATCAAATGCATTAACTAGCTTTATAGATTTATAAGTTTCATCCTAAGTCTAATGGTACTAGCTAGCTTGATAAGTTTGGTCATTCATTTTAACTACATCAACTAGCACAATACAATTCTATGCTACCTACCAAAGGGATTAGTGAGATCTATATAGTTTAGATTTACCATTTTAATTCCAACTATATCAACCAACATAATATAATTATTTTATATGACCATATTATATTATCTAGTGTGATACAATTTAAAATTTCATGTTTTAGTTCCTAGTTATATCAGCCATAATGATACAATATATCTTTAGCATTTTTTTGAAATTAATTGAACTAGCTATATTTGTATAGTTTATCTTTCTCTTTTATTATGGAACATATTTTGGACCAATGTAAAGAGAAAACCCACTAGTATTTTCAAGGTTTTTAAAAAATTAATAATGCTATGTAACTAACCTATCCTAATAAAGTATAAAAATATAATTACATTCCTTACAAGTTTTTGATGACTCAATATCAAATTCCAAGAATTTTTTATGTGGATTCCATTAGATCTAAAACCTATGAGCCATATATCAATACTAAGATCACTAGATGAGATCACCTACTCCAAGATAATGAGGTTGAAGAGGAATGTGACATAGAGTATATAAAACAAAATAAAATCCATCTCCATGAACATATTAAACACAAGGGTAAGAAACCTACAATTATCTATCACCTCATGATGGAAACCCACATGGAGTGTCCTCTTTCCCTTATAATTTTTCCACTAGGCTTGGGTAAAATCAATTTATAAATTCCTCATCCACCATGGCTGGTATTTATACTAATGTGGAAGGCCTCTCTTTTAGTGGGCCTACCCAAATTACTGATGTTAATACCAATGTTAATGATATATAGTGCACCCTAATAGGCCACTCAAACCTCTAATTCTAACCATAATAATCCCTATCTTAACCAAATTATATTACAATCTGTGATGTAAATGGATAACATTCAAGCCAATAATAGTGCTCAAAGGATGCAAATGTAAAAACAACTTCTAAAAATATAATATTTACCTCAACTACTAATCCATACATCCCTTCTCAGGGATAGCGATACACTGTTGCCACATGTCTGACTGGGTTCCGCCTCAGGTGCTTCAGTCTTTGGGCCATATAGTGGTCTAAAAGAGGACCTAGATCACTCCAGAGCTTTTGGTATGATGGCCAGTACTTCTATATATATATATATATATATATATATATATATATATATATATATATATAAAGTCATAAGATTAGTATTTATATAGGTCTAAAACATTCAAGGACCATCCCATGATCCATATTTTCTAATTTACAAGATAGGTCACTACATTTATTTGTTTATCACATGTCCTTGTGCACACACAAGCCAAAACATAGGGGATAAATACATAAAATTGAGGTCCTCTTCAAAACATTTTCTATGTATGCAACACCCATTAATAGAGTGTTCCTTGGTGTAGCTAGGGTTCTATCATTTGAGAAAGAGTATTAGCCTATGTGCATGATCCAAAGGCATAAAAATAAAGGGGACTAAAATCCCAAAAGTCTCTAGTTGGTCACATTCATATCCAGTCAATATTCTATATAGGACACACTGTGGTGGGGTTAGACACCTATGTCAACATAATTATCTAGATACGATGCAAGCATCTAAATCCACATAAAGAATATTCTCAAAATCTGATGATTGTTTTAGGATCACCTTCCATTTGAATTCCATCTTATTCTAAATTATACTTGCATGTGCAAAGTAAACTAGTTAAGTATCATTTGTTTCCAATTTATTACAATATCTATTAATAGTTGTACTTTAATATTTTTTGTCAATCTTAGTTGTATATATTCAAAATATTATTTTTTTGAATTTCATATTAATTATATTGTTAATTAGGTTAGTTCACCGCATTTTTGTAGGACCTAATATATTCCCCTTAACCATAGAGAACCACACATATCTAAATTTAGAGTTGTAAATTTTGTGAACCTAACCTTTGGTCTTAAAACCCTAGATTAACCTAGGGTTTCTATTTTTGATCTCTGATTACTATAAATTGCTTTGTCAAATTTTGAATTTTTTATTTATAAGCATGGAAAACATTAATAAAAAACTCATTTTCAAATGAAATATAAAGAAGCATTATTCACTCATCTCAATAATAATGACTTAATGGATGTATTTTTGTATGTTACAAGAGATGAAATTAGTAAACACGTTGAGACTAAGACATCCTATTCTCATGATGGTGAATCCTTAGGTGGTAACATAATTGATTCCATACCAATCATTGTCCCCTTGATCACATCATCACTTCATACATATAATTAGGGCATGGAGTATGTGTTTACACCATTTTTACCCAAAATAAATCCTACTATTACTACATCCTCCATAGGAAATATGGGTACTTTAACCTAGTTTGTTGGTTTCAATTCCTATATTAACTCAAACCATGGGTACACATACTTGATGAGTTCTCAAACTTCAAATCTTAGTGATCAAAATTTTCAAGGTCCTATACAAACTATAAAAAACATTCAAGCTACAGTTACAAATATTGAAAAAAAATCTATGAATTCACCTTATGTTATTGATTCACAAGACGTGTTGCATAACCTTGTAGCACCTGATATACCTTTACACCCTTTGACAATTGGTTTTTTACACCCAAGTTCACATTTCATGATGGAAAAGGTGATCCTAAAATACATCTATGATATTTATATGTGGCATGCCTTGATTATGCCTCCAATGATAAAATTTTGACTAAACTATTTCCAAGGAGCCTCAAGGACTATGTTCTAAGGTGGTTCTATGATTTACCAATCTAATTAGTTAAAGAATTCAAACCTATTATGGATCAATTTTTTACACACTTTTATATTAGAATTACCAAAAAGGTATCTTGTGATCAAATTTCAAAGATCAAACAAGGAACTAATAAACCTATCAATGAATATGTCTTGAGTACAAGACAATGTTAGCCAAAATGACAAATCAAATGGCAGATAAAGAGCTTCAAGATATCTTTAATAAAAAAAATCTTACCCCATTGTATAATTCCATTATATTCAAAAGGTTCAAATATTTTGATGACTTATTCCATATTGTTTGAGATTGTAAAATGAAAATTATTTCTTTGAATAAGCTTAAGTATGTATTAAACACACCGACTACATCCAATACCAAGTTTCATATGAAATTAAGCTACAATATAAAACATACATAACTTAAAAATGAAAAAACCATAAATTTTAATGTAATATCATAATAACCTAGTCAACTTATCATATCCAATGCACCAAGGAGACAATTTACATGATTAATGGAGTCTCCAGTTTTGCTACTTAAGAATATTGTGGATTATCATCTCATATCTCTCCCTCCTCCCATAGAGGCTGATATGAGTAGACCTCTACCTCATGGATATGATTTTAATACTTATTCTAACTATAAATAATCCCCTAAGCATTTTATTAATCGATGTTATACCTTGGAACATAAAATCCAAAACCTTTTTGATAACCAATAGCTTACATTTGATGATCCTCCAAAAGATCTAGGGGCACAACCTAATGATCCATTATAAGACCATTTTTAGAAGAATCTGAAAGCAAAAATGAGATATAATGCACATCCTCCTCAATTACATTATTGGAATTAATTATGTATGATTATTGGTACTTATACATGATATATAGCTCATATGGTTCAGAGACTATCTTTTAATTTTGATGATTATGATTTTGTGGATGATAACTCAGATCTTCATTCATTATTTATTTGAGTATACCTTGATCACTAGCCTATGCATAGTGTTATGATTGACAATGATGATAGCAAAAATGTTTACACCATAAAATTACTTGAAAATTTAAGGTATATACATGATAATTTTCACCCTTTGACTAAAATGGATAGAGCATTCGATGGCACCTCACAGTGTGTTCTTGGTGAGATTGACTTGCCTTTATAGGTTGGTCTAAAACACATGGTCACTACCTTCTCAGCTATGCCATGCATGGGAGTGTTTTATGTTTTATTTAGATGACCTTGGATACATAAACTCCACCCAATACCTTCCACAATACATGGGTGTACTAAATACATTCATACCAATAAAGTAGTCATAATTCCTAGAATTCCATTTGAACATCTAGCTTAACAAGAGAATTTTATTCCAAGATAGCTAATTATAATACCTACTAAGTTAAATTATCCATGAAAGGTTTAGAAACAAATAATACCTTTTCTTAGGTGGCCCATACTCAAAGGACCATTATATCATAGATATATAGTGTATTCCATGGAATCCTTATCTACTACTACACAACATACCCAAATATCCATAACAACAAAACATGTTCCTATTATTTCTCTATCAAATACACTACATAGCACAAAATGATGGGTTTCATGAACTCCTACACCTTTTATTACCTCTTCAAGACCACAAAGTCATATGACACATATAAAGAGCATCACAAAGCCTACATCATCAGATGTTACACCTATACATACTCCTCAATAGTACCACTAGTTGGATGTACCATATCTAGTGTTCATATCATTTCCAAATGAGCATCCTTTAGATTGGATAATCAGATAGACTTTGGCTTTTCCAAAAAAAAAAAAAAAAAACATTCAAAAAATCTAAAAATACTAAAATTATATTCAACATATTCCTATTTTTACTATTTCTTATGCGTATGTTATTTTCTCCATGTTAGAAAATAACATATCATTCCTTTAGTAGGTACACATATGTTTTGTGTTTAATTTGAGTGTGATACATGCATACCTAGATACATGATATATGCACATATATTTGTTGTTTATTCTCTCCACTCACATCATAATTATGGTTGGAGCATCTACTTATTTGATCATGATTCACCCATGTTATAGTATTATATAATCACTTTCCATTATCATGTTTGAACTTATATGCTTGTGCATGGCTATATCCATGTTTTTACCTTTCGAAGTGTACTTGATATGTTATGAATTCAACATTTTTAAAACACATATGTTTAGGAATTAGTACATTATGTTAATGTTGGTTGCCTATATTCCTTACTTTCATGCACTTCCTTGAGTGTGTTCTTAATGTCCCTAATCTTTTATTACTAGAAAAATTTATATACCCCGTTAAAAATTTTCCTAGAAAGTTAATTGAGAAGAGGAAAAAATAATTAAAAATGATGAAATTTAAGTACTTAGACAATTTTTTGAGTTTTTCAGAGTTATACACCTACATGATAGGCAATAATGGATGTTAACCAGCTATCAAACTCTGAGGGCTACAAGGCAACCATCATAATTTGATGACTACCTTGTATTTATCAGACTCTAAGGTTAAAAAGTATCCCTCACAATCTAACTAGCCCTCATTAATGAAGGATATTACCTACATTTACAGGTGTATTTTAACCCCTTATATTTATTTAGACCTCCCTCCTCATTCACATGATTTTAGTTTCCAAGATTTGAGTCTAGATTTCTAGACCTTGGATAAAATTTATCAATTTTTCTTGTTTGGAGATTGATTTGCTTGATATTTTTAGAGATTATCCTTTATTTGTTCATCCAGGGTTTTGGAATTTATCTTGGAAGGTTTTCTTATAGGTTTATTTCTCTCTTCATATGTTTGTTATACACTTTATCAAGGATCCCCTTCATTGTGTGAATATGTATTCCCTTTGTCTAATTTGCATCACCTCACTTAGCCCTCCTCTAGATTTACCACTATGATTTTTGACCTACTTATCATCAACCCTTATTTTTCATTAAAGTTTCCACCCTAAAGATCACATACCTAATCTTAGCATGCCAAAACATGGCATCTATTTTTCAGCCCCATAATCTTAACACCCCAAAACCTAAAACCTACATAGTAGCTACCTGAATTTGATGTATTAAACTCAGATACCTACACAAGACTCACTTATTTCAACCTCCCCTAATTTTGATCTACATGTTTTCACTTTTATTTTCACCCTTGATAAGATCCTAATCACCTCGACTTCTCATCTTTGACATACTTGAAATATGTCTAGAACACCAAAGAAGAAAGGGTAAAAGATAAATCTACAAAGGTGAAATACTAATATCTAGGGGTTACTCCTCTATCAAATATAGACACCAGTGTGGAATGGGTCACTAAGATTAAGGGCATATAGATATGCTTTAATTTTGGAATATATTTAATGTTTTTCATAAGTCTGATTGGATGTAGAGAATTTATGATAGTGTTTTACCATAGGCTACTACTGTAGAAACCAAAAATCCACACACTATGATTCCAAATGTTGAATTACCCATGGACTACCTTAGGAACCCCTTAGGACCATTTGATCTTCCAACCCCTAGCCAAATTCAACTCATAGTTAGTTTGATTAAACTAGCTTAAGCCTAACTTTTACCTATTTTGACCCTTCACCCTGACTATCGATGGTCAAGCTAACTAATGATGGTCACCTTGACTATTAATAGTTAGGGTGCACCTCCTTAACCAAGAGCATGTAAACTACCTGCCTTACTTTTATAAATATAAGTTGTCTAAATCTATGTGCAAGCCATTACATGGATGATTTATAATTAGATAGCCTAGTTGAACCTTCACTATGACCTCTTGTTTTTTCCTATAATAAGAGAGGAATTGGGAGGTGAAATCCATCTACAATTTTTATCAAGAGCTTGTGCATGTAGGAGTTTCTTTTTTGTAGGTCAACCAGCATCATCGATCCAATAATCATATTAGGGAGCCAACTTATCACCACTTCTCCACTAAATTTTCAAATAGCATTACTCTATCAAAATCAAGCTAGATTATACCAATAGGTCAACTACCTCAATCAATCACCCAATTGACTTTTGTTAAGATAATTACTTGTTTCTCAATATTAATTTACTTTATTTTCATTTCATAATCAACCCAAGTCTCACCCATCTCCTAGAATCCATCTTTTAGATCTCATTAATTAGTAATTTACTAACCATATCCACACACAGTAACCATCAATAGTTGTCTCAACCACCGATGGTCTAATTAACCACTAATAATCACCTTGACCATTGACGGTCACCTTAACCATCGATGGTCAACCCAACCATCGATGCTCACTATGGAAATGAAAACCAGTAATTGTTTTCACCTACCTACCCTCAACTAAACCTAATTTTCTATGTTCCTACCTATTCATATGCCCCTTTATAATTTTTTGAAGCATACCCAAACCATCTAGCACTAACATTAATTAGCTTAATCATTTCTAGCATATTTCTTAACAAGCCTTTTGGTATTTATTTTTATTACCCTTTGATTATTGATACAAGTACTTCCTATTGTATTTATAAACTTAATCATTAAAAATGTGTGGATTGACAGCCCCTAAGGAAGCTCTTGCTTTTAGGATCTAGCTACCACAAGTCAATCCACTCAACTATTTGCCTAACAAACAATTTTACTTTAGTGATTTCTTATTTTTAGGTCATCCTCCCAATCCAAAGAGAAACTCTTCATAATATTCTAATTCAATACTTACACTATCAATTAGGGTTTTCAACCATACTCGTACTTAGTTTCTTCTTTTCCCTCTTTCCAATAATAAGCAAAAAATCACTGAAACATTCTAGCATGCCCAATGGGACCTTGAGTCTTTACATTGGGTTTACTTTCTTTTCATATGTATGCTTTTCTTCCTATCTATGCTCATTAATGAAACTAAAATCTCTTTTGGGCTTAAAATTAAGTTCATCATTGTTTTCTTCTAATGTTATCTCACTTTGAATTAAGGCACAGTAATCTTATCATAACATCACTTTGTGTAACACACACTAAACCAAATCACTTTCATCAAATAAACATCAAAATAAACTTGAGATAAGGCCTGACTAGGATTTCATCACTGAACATTAACCTTACCCTTTCTCGATGATCTTACTTGGAGTCATTACCAAGGGGAGAACCAACTTAGCTCTTTGGTTGAGTATAATCTCTAGATATTAGTATATATTAGCTAAGCACCCCATACCCTTATCATTATGGTGTGTGTAGTGAGGGGGTAGGCCCTAATACCAAGCCACATATTTATTCCAATACAAATTCCTTTTTAGCACCTAAATGCAACCTAAAACCAACCTTAGACTTCCTCTCTAGTATCTGCTCTACAAGCCAACTTCTATCGCATAATTTATTAAGGCATAAGCCAAAAGTGAGATTAGTTAAAAATCTAAGACTTAACATACCTTTTAGAGTGTGATTTGATTTCTTTGATCATTTATTTTCTTCTCTTTGTTTGAGTAGTGAGGTTATTTATGCTTTCTATCTCCCCTTATCTCATATGGTTCTCACTCACCAATAGTGAAGAGACCTTATAGAGCAAAACCCATCACCAATCCAACCTACCTCTTCTACCTATTCATCCATAGACTATGTTTTTGTAATGGTAGACTCTCCTCATCACTTTGTAAGTCTCACTTTCCTTTGGGAGGTTCTTCAAGGAGATACAGACTTTGCCATTTTCCTAGATAAAAATCCTATAGCCTTGCAACACTATCTCACAACCATGTCTTACCATACCCTAGTTTTAACCCCACCCATGGATCCACCTTATGGCATGCCTCTCCACCTCATGGGGAGTGCCTTTATTACCATGGTTACTACCCAAATGTTAACTATCGTAGCTTCTCATCAACCAAAAACCCTTTGAAACTACCATAGAAAACCAACAGACCCAAACTACCACTGCCCTTATACCTTCCACTCCTACCAACCACTCCTATACCATATGATTTCCTACCTCTAGCACTACCAACCTTTCCTTAACTACCCTTAATCCATTGACCACTACTCCACTTCAAAGCCTTGTGGTGTCCATACCCTCTACCTTTCCACCAATTAGTATAAGCATCACCACCCTTCCATCAACCACTAACCCAACTACTGCTCCTATCCAACAAACACCCCTTGGACTAACCTTTAGCTATGTCCCTAACCTATAAGGGCATGTTCCCCTACCCACTACCCAACCACCTATCTCTACTTACCCTTATGTATCTTCCACCTAAACATTGGCATCCACTTTCCAATATGTGTAGCCTCCCTACTGTCTACCCACTATCAATATACCTTCCAACCACTGCAGTAGTATGCATCTTACAACCATTAAGGTGCCCAACCCCAAGCTAACCTAATGAAGATGATTATGGAAAATATGACCACCTTAGATTCATCCATTTTGGGTTCTCACAACATCTTGTTATATTACCAAATATGTAATGAGCCCATCCATCCCTTTGTACCTATCAGGCCATATCCTTCCTAATGGGCACTTCCTAAGTTATCAAAATTTCAAAGTAAGGAGGATCCCCAATAGCACCTTAGGGCCTTTAGGCATGCTTGTTATCTCATCACCTATGATGATGCTCTTCTTCTCCATACCTTCCCCATATCTCTAGCTGGTCTAGAATTGGATTAGTATATTGCCATACCTAAGCACTCCCTTTTCTCCTCTAACCTTCTTAGACCACTTTTTGATAAATATCACTAAAAAAGTCTCTATCACTAACCTCTACTCTATATGGTAGTATGAAAATGTATCCACTGTCAATTTTTTAGCTCAATAGAGGAGCCTAATTAACCAACTCTCCTTCTCCCTACCTTAACCCAAACTCATAGTTCTCTTTACTCAAGCATGTACTAAGCATATCTCCTCCACACTGCATATGCAAATCTTATGAACCTTTGATGAATATTTTATCATGGATCATAAGTTAGAGAATTGAACCATCGATGAAGGAAAGCTAAATCTCAAGAATAATAACTTAACCTATAAAACCAATGAGGCCTCTTCCTCCAAGTCAAGAAACTAGTCCAACACTAATCCCAAGAGAAAAATAACCACAAATATAGTTGTCCTTAAAGTGACTCCTCCACCTTATACCAACCAACCAAATTCCTCTAGTTCCTCAAATCAAAACATGAGGAACTAAGCCAGAACAATCAAAATCAATTTAGTCCACTTGGAGAATCATATGCTTCTATCTTGGAGAAGTTGTTAAAAGACAACATCATTCAACGTCCGCATATCAAACCACCCAACAATTTGAATCTTCTCATCCTGCACCTAGCTAGTTCAATAAGAATAATTTGTGTGTCTTTCATCAGCTAATAGGACATGACATCAATGGATGTAGAACCTTCAAGAGCCTTATCTAATCCTTCATTACCAAGGGGGAGCTTACATTGGATAATCCCAATGCACCATAAAACCAAGCCCTTGATATATTTAGGCAATCCTTTCCAAATTATGCCCCTACCAAGAATGAGAGAAACAACATCAAGTATTATCATGATACCCATATGGTTAACATGGTATTTGATGCACTCATTCCCAAACCACCCAGTAACTAGTCCTTCAATTTTCTACCTCCATGTATTGAGGTAGTGGAGTTACCTTCCCTCCCTTCAAAAACCCAAATTGAGCAAGTCCCATCCTCTCCCCCTCCACTTATTGAGGTATTAGAGTCTTTAACCACCCTTTTAACCAATATACCAAAACTCCTAACTATTACCACCCTAGCTTCACCTCTGACTATCGAGAAAACCATTTTTTCTTCAAATAATATTCTTGAAGAATAAATCCCCATATCTACTCCCCCCATGGAGGATCCACCTATCCCAACTTTGCATCATTTAATTGAGGAAGAGGATAAGTTTACCTTCCATGTGTCTCCACATAGAGGCTTATATGTTAGGTCCACTATTCAAGGAATCAAACCAACCTACAAACCAGTTTCTAGGCTAGTAAAAAAATTGGAGTTTATCTCTAACCCTAACATGGATCAAACCACCTTCTAGAAGTAATTAGGGTTACCTTATATTACCAAGCAAGAACCTCCAACCATACTTTTAGTATATCAACCCACCACTTCTGCCATCTAAAATTCTACCCTACCTAAGAAACTAATAACAAATTTTACCAATCCAACAATCCCTCAACCATACAAGGCATCTAAACCCAAAGAAACCAAGCTACCTTCTCAAACCAAATTGATCAAGAACCTTGACACCTTCCCTACACCAAACCTTAGTCACCCTACTATGAAAGTAGACCTAACCTCTTCAAAACCACCAACTCAATGCCAACCCAAGACAACCAAAAAGGTAAAACTAGCTAGAGGCCTGAAATCTAAAATTTTACCTCCCTCAACCTTGCCTTCCATTTTAGGCCCTCATCCCTCTACCTTGAGCCACAAATCCATTATCTCTACCAAAACCCCACCACCTCCTTTGGTTACACCTTCACAGTTGCTCTCTAATACCCCTCTCTTCACCACACAAGCTATACCTAAGCTACCTACCTTGCAATTCTCCACCTCTATCTTATTAACCTCCTTACCTAAATTGAAGCCATCACCCAAGCATACACCCTAACTAAAACACCTAACACCAAACCTATTTCTAAGCAACCTTCCACCTCAATAATCAAGGCAAGAACCACTATGCCTCTACCACCTTTATCCAAATATTATTCAATGATTTTCCATAGGTTATTGTAGACTTATTATTTATCCTTACCTCCCATCAAGCCCTTTGACTCCCTAGATTCAAAACCCATATGGTATAATGACCACCACATGTGTTCTTATCATACATGATACAGAGAATTGTAAAGCTCTCTAAACCATCATCCACTATATTTATAATGAGGATGATCTATTAACATACAAGCCTCTTATGAGCCCCATACCAATCCAACCACTAATTGTACCTACCAAACACTCACCTACTCCTCCACTTTCACCTAATAACAAAGATGAGTCTAAATAGTCTACTGCCTCAACTTTTCCTTCTATCCATACTATCAATGTGGTCACCAGATCATATTAAAAAGATAATGGGAAGGATAAGGTGTCTATTCCTTGGATGTACTCCTCTTCAAACCCCCAACCAACCTACACATTACCATCTTCATCTTCTACTAAACCTAAGGTGTCCATATTATATGCCTCCCAATCTAACCCATCAAAATCCATCTTGAGAGTTATCCTCAATTAATTTCACTAGACCTCAATGAAAATGAACTTGTATGAACTGATCTCAACCTTTCCCCACCACCACTAAGAAATAATCAAGGATTTACAATCCATTGAGGTCCAACCTAAGGACCCCCAACCTTTAGCATCCTTTGTTGGTGCCCTTCAAATTTCTAACTTTGTTACCTTCAAGGACTCAGAAACACCTTCCATCCATCTTGAGGAATAAGATCCCCCTCTCTTTATTACTATGTACATAAACCAAACTCACATCAAGTGGGTCATGATTGATGGGGGATCTAGTATTAACATCATCTCTTCTTATGCTTATAACCAACTCAGCTTATCAAATAATGTCATGTCTAAATCCTTGGTCATCCTTCACTCCTTTAACGATATCATAGTTACTACCTTGGGAACTATCATCCTCCATATCCATTTAGGAGCTCGTACACTCCCAAAAATTTTATATGTTGTAGAATGTGAATTCCAATAAAACATCTTATTGGGATGACCTTGGATTTGATCCATGGGTTGTATTCCCTCTACCCTCCACCATTGCATTAAGTTTTAGAATGAATGCCAAGTCATCACCATCTAGGTTGACCCAAGTCCTTTTTCAACATGCAACATGACCTATCACCCAAATGATGTCCTCATACCCCCATCCAACACACCCTCTACAACTAAAACCCCACCTTCAATGACCAACATAGATATCATATTCCCTACCACCAATGAGGCATACACTAGTTCCTTTATTCCTTCTAACTAAATCCCCACCATAGACCCTTTGGAATTAATGTTCCATTACCTTTTGTTGGGGGAGTATCACCTTCTCACCCTTGACATTTTCCCTACTCCCCATGAGTATGGGAAACTCACCAACTAACTAGGATATGATCCCAATATCAGAACTATCATTCTCTTTAAACCTTCCCACCATCAAACTCATTTATCTATGTGGGACTCAATAAATCCCTTGGTGCTTCTACCACCTCTCTTCTACCTTGACCATTCACTATCAATTTTTCCTACTTAGATAAATCAAGCTTTGCTAAAACATACCTCCATCATTGTGGTTAGAAAGGATTTGGTCTTGGACATTATGAGAATGGCCCACATGAATTAGTCACCATAAAAACTAGGAATCCACATGAGAAATATGGACTTGGATTCATCTTACCTAATAAAAATAAATCCAAACAACCCACTATTACAATTGTTGAAGAAGATCTTCCTTTCTCATCCACCTCTCCTCCATCCATGTGTGAGGATGATGACATAATCCCACCTAACTTTTTTCATCAACATAATCAGCCTTGAACCCCTTACTTATCAAAATGAAGGGGTGAATGTAACCATCCCTTTGACCCATATTAAGATGATAGGAGAAGATTCTTATACCATTAACATTGTTTAGTGCTAGGAATATGATTCCATTCTCACCTACCTTGGTGCCCCAAATTCTTCCATCCATAAATCCCTTCCTCTTGATTCCTTGACCATGTTGAATGAATCCACCATGGATATCAACTTGGGAACTTTGAACAACCCCCACATTGTCAAAATTGGCCAATTTTTTATTATTTAGGAGATTCAATACTTCCCTTCTTTTCTCTAGGATCGCAGTATAACCTTCACTTGGTCTTATAGTGGCATGCATGGAATTGACCCTACCATTATTACCCATATCATAGTCACTAGCCATGATTCCAACCTCATCAAACAAAAGCTTTGATGCATGGACCCTCACATATCCCTTCTTGTCAAAGAAAAACTTTAGTGTCTCATATATGTCAACTTTATTCAAACTATTGATTACCCCCAATGGGTCTCAAATGTTATACCTATCACCAAAGCCATAAGGGGAATACACATTTATGTGGGCTTTCATGACCTCAACCTTACTTTCCCCAAAGATGACTTTCCTCTACTTAGCATCAACTAGCTTATTAATCTTATAGCTGGCCATGAGATGTTATCTCTCATGCATGGGTTCTTGGGTTACAATTAGATCCTAATTATACCCAATGATCAGCATAATACCACCTTTACCACTCCTTAGGGCATTTTTTATTATTGAGTCATACCTTTCAGGTTAAAGAATTATGGTGTAACTTACCAATGTGCCATGGCATATATCTTCCATGACCTTATCCATAAGATTGTAGAGGACTGTGGATGACCTTCCTAAAAAATATAAACTACAAAAAGATCACTAGCCATTCTTACAATCATCTTTGAGTGACTTATCCATTACCATGTCTACCTAAACCCCAAGAAGAATATTTTTTGGGTCTTATTTGGAAATCTTCTTAGCTTCATTATTTCCCTTCACAAAATCAAAGTTAATCCTTCTAAGATCAAATACATCCTTGACATGCTCCCTCTCATCAACCTTAAGTAGCTTCATAGCTTGCAAAGGAAGCTACAATCCATTCATCATTTTATCTCTTAGCTTTTGGATTTATGCCAACCCTTCCACCACCTTTTGAATAAGTATGTGTCTTTCAAGTGGAATAGCGACTGCCAAAAGGCTTTTGATTCTCTCAAAAACTACCTTTTGTTTCCACTTGTCCTCACCCCTCCCAAATATGACCAATATTTTTACCTATATATCTCTACCACTGATCATTCCCTAGGGACAATGTTGACTTACCAAGATGAATAACATAGAGAGAAAGTACTATACTACATTAGCCACATGCTTGTAGAATATGAGACTCGATATACCCATCCTGAGAAACTTTGCTTGGCTTTATTTTTCATGGCTACCAAGTTGTGCCACTACATTTTTAATCATAAAATATATGTCATAACTAACACCAACCCACTCAAGTACATGCACTCCAAGCTATACCAAAACTAGTGTATGGACAAATGGCTTATAATCTTAGTAGATTTTGACTTGGATTAACTTTAGTAGAATTCAATTAAGTGGAAAATCATTGCCAACTAATTAGATAAAGCACCTTTAGTAAGCAACCAACCTCATCTTATTGAGTTCTCCAATGAGTCCATTATGGTCCTCTCTCAAGTAGATTTCACCTATCAAGTCACCATGTTTTTCAATGGATCAAAGTGTCAGCATGGTGGGAGAGTTGGTATTATCCTTATCCCCTCTAATGGTGAATCCCTCCCTCTATCCTTCAAACTTAAATTTGAATGTACCAATAATATGGCTGAGTATGAAGCCTTAGTGGTAGGCCTTCAAACTACCTTAGCCTTAGGATTCAAAATAATCAATATCTTTGGCAACTCCTAATTTATGGTCAACCAAATTAATGGCTCTTATCAATGTAAGAATGATGTTTCTCAATAGTACAAGAAACTAGTTGATGAACTTTTAGCATCATTAAAACACTACCACATTTAATCAACCCTATGATCTACTAATAAGTTCACTAACACCATGGCTTCTCTTACCTCTTAAATACCATCTACACCCTCAGACTCTAAGTTGTCTATTTTTATCCATAGACTTACTCATCCTTCCTATATCAAGCCAAGTTCTCCCACCATTTTTAGTGTTGAGGAGACCCAACCTGACCTTTGGTATCATCAAACCTTCAACTACCTTAACCTTGGCATAGTTCCTTCTAGTCTTTCAAGGAATGCTCAAAGAGTGTTTATCCAAAGTACTTCTCATTATACCATTATGGGGGAATTATTTATAAGCATAGATTTGATGGTCTTCTCTTTCATTGCCTGCATAGTTAAGAAGCCTCTCATGCTATCAAGGAAATACATAATAGAATCTATGGAGGACACTTTAATGGCCTCATTGTGTCCAAAAACATCCTTCACCTCAGCTATTGCTGGCCTACCCTTAACCAAGATTGTTTTGATTATGTGAAAAAGTGTGTCAAATGTCAACAACATGTTAATTTGCATCATGCACCTAGCCATAGTCTTTGGGTTTCCACCAATTTTGGCCTTATCATAATTAGATCTAGATGTTATTGGTGATATCAACCCCCATTCCTTATAGTGACACCACTCTATCAATGTCATGACTGAGTATTTCACTAAGTGGGTAGAGGCTATTCCTTTAGTCTCAACTAAAGAGGATAAGATTATTGACTTTATTAACCATCACATCATCTATCATTTTAGTGTTCCTCATAAGATTATCACTAACATCAGTAAATCCTTTAAAAACAAGAAACTATAGGGTCTATGTGATGCATTTGACATTAATTTAAGCTTCTCCTCACCCTACCACCCTCAAGTAAATAGATGGGCATAAGCCTCTAATAAAATTCTTAATAACATGATAACTAAAATGGTCAATGCATCCAATTGGGATTGGCATTTATACATCCCCTTTGCCTTATGGGCATATCATACTAGCATTAAAACCCCTATGAGTACTATCCCATTTTCTCTTGTATTTGGAGTACAGGCTATCTTTCCTCTCAAAGTCCAAATCCCCACTCTTTGCATATCCTTACAAGAGCTCATTTTTGAAGATGATTATTGTTAGCATCATTTAGCCCAACTTGAGCTAATTTATGAGCATAATTTATCATCCCTTACCCATCTCCATGTCTATTAATAGCATGTCAAGTGTGCCTATAACAAGCACCTTAAGGTTCAATAATTCAATATCAAAGATCTCATCCTAAAATAAAACCAACATGTCACTAATATGGAGAAAAGCAAGTGAGGCAAGTTTGATTTCAATTGGATTAGACCTTATATCATAACCCATAAGTATGGATCAATAACTTACCAGTTGTCAACATAATTTTGGCATAGGCTTGTTTATCTTTTTTTTTGGACACCTACATAAACGGCATACTAGTCTCACATGAAGGTTCCATTTTCACCCATCTCCCCTTTACACTATATGTAAGGGATTCTTGAGATTACTTGACATCATGTGGTCAAGACACCTTATTTAACCAACTAAAGAATGCTTATAAAAAACACTCAAAGGGTTTATGTTCATTAAGTCAATCCAACTTTGGTTTTTGATTTAGTCCTTGTCAATGAAAAGGCATCGTGCCCTTTTTTATCCTATTGTGACTAGTTGATATTTTCATTATGACGTATGTCTCTTGATTAGATTATTTAGTCTCCCATCTAGTGTTGTTAATTAAAATACCTCATATGTTCTATCCTAAACAATTAACAACAAACCATAACCATAACAAGCATCATAAAATAATAACATCCATAAGCATTTAAACAATCAACTATTTTCCACCACATGTCTAAAGTTTACAAATGCAATATATACACATTAAGATTTAGCATGTCATAAGCATCACTATAAATCCAAACCATCTCATACCTAAGCTAAGCATCCATAACATATGCACAATCTATGATCAAATATAAACATCACATCATAATCATTAAACATAAACATCAAACCATAAGCCATAAATAATCAATACAAGCATAAATAAATGATCATATATAAACTCGTAAGTCAAAATAACCATAGCATAATGTCTACAAAGAAGGTAGGTATATCTCTCTCTCAAAAATGTAAATCTCACTACATCAGCTCATAGGCCAAAATCAAAATGATATAAAAAATGTCATACTCTAGCTATATATATATATATATACACCCCAAGGGCACCACTACCTCCTGGAGCACTATTGGATCCTAGTGCCTGCCCACCCACTAAACCTGTTGATCACCCAGTTATCCATATGTACCCAAATATAAATGTTTCCCACTACCCTAATGTCACTAAACTAGATCCACCTACTAAGTTAGTCCTATACTCACCCCATCAAAGCTCATTTAGACACTGTGCTAGAATAATAGCCTCATAATATTGTAGCTAGGTATCATGCTATAAGAGTTAAACATAATGGTGATACCTACCTTTATGTTTCTCCTCCTCTCTACCTTCTACCTAACCATCGATGATCATTATGGGCATTTTATGGCCAAAATTCCTAAACCTTGGCTACCCCCAAAACCTACCCAAATGGAATTTAAACCCCATAATTATCCCACCTAACCCCTCACCTAGCTTAACTTACCTACCCAACCCATCAATTCTAAATTTCACCCATCCATCTACCCACAATCAATAAAAACCCTCCCTAGGGCATAACATACCAAACTAAGAATTTACCCGAAACTACCCTCCCAAGCAATACAATTACCAAATTTACATTAAGCTATCAAATTTAAATCACTCCTTACCTAATTATGTGACCTTTATTATGGAATCAAGCATAGACCTACCTATCCTATCCATGCTCATGTGTTCCCTGTATCTTGACTAGTTCCCTTGATCCACCTCAACAATCTGACAAACCTCCACCTTATCATGTATACCCTTAACAAAGGCCTTCACCACAAAACATAAAAAACTAGAGCTCCAAGTCAACAAAAATAATAGACAATTTGAGTAAAATGTAATTCCACTTTCACTTTTGCCTATTGGGTTTTTAAGGTTTTATCTTGATCATCGATAGTCAGGGTGATCATTGATCATCACCCTTGGGAAACAAAACCATCAATGGTCAAGTTGCCCCAATATTTCTTTTTTATCTCTTACCTTCTATTAACCCCCTTTTAGCATAACCAACCCAATTTTACTAACCTTTGGAGTTTACCTTTTCTATCCACCCAGACCACTTCATTACCTCATTGTTCATCCATTTTGGCCCACTTAACATATTTTTGTGATAGTTTTGCTTGGTCTTTTCCTTGTAGTAATAACATTACCATGTTGACCCTTTTTGGACTTGTGCCACTTCACACTTACCTAACCTACTTGTGTCTTTTCAAGAGAAATTCCTACCTCAAATACCTATGACACTTGACTCAATTGTGGTTTTCATGGGATTACCTCCTACCTTGGATACCCATGGAAACA
This sequence comes from Torreya grandis, assembly GCA_037957365.1. Taxonomy (NCBI): domain Eukaryota; kingdom Viridiplantae; phylum Streptophyta; class Pinopsida; order Cupressales; family Taxaceae; genus Torreya; species Torreya grandis. The sequence goes on along the minus strand of JARHVA010002151.1, from coordinate 441,189 downwards.
CTGACCTTGTCTAGGAGACTTATAGGTATACCTAGCTACCATGCCTATTTGTGATCATGTGATACACTAGTCACTTATCCCTTAGCACTAACCTTTATTAGTATCAACCATGGAAACCTCATCTTTACATGATCTTGTCTATCATACATTTTATCACACTTTTTGCAACTATTGTGCTTCAATTCCCAACCTACCATTCACCTACATGACATCCACCTTCATCATCACCATCACCAACCTTGCCAAACTTACACTTAATTTTGTCTTACCTCATCCACTCCTAGGTTGAGGGGGAAAAATTCCTCCCATACTTAGGGTAACTAGACCTTTGACCAACATTATTTTTTTTTAAAGTTAGTTGATTCCAAGAGGCACTATAAAAAGGGGGAAATTTTAGACATCAAAAATCCACACACTATGATTTTAAACGTCAAATTACCCTTGGACTACCTTAGGACCCCCTTGTGACCATTTGATCTTCAAACCCATATCTGAACCTAACTTGTAGTTAGTTTTATTAAACTATCTTAAACCTAACTTTCACTTATTTTAACCATTCACCCTAACCATCAATGGTTAGGTTGACCATTGATGGTTACCTTGACCACTGATGATCAAGGTGCACCTCTTTAACCAAGATCATGTGAACTACTTACATTAATTTTTCTAAAATATAAGTTGTCTAAATATATGTGTAATCCATTACTTGGATGATTGGTAATTAGATAGCCTAGTTAATCCTTCACTCTAACCTCTTGATTGTGCCTATAAGAAGAGAGGAACTAGGAGGTGAAATCTATTTACAATTATTATCAAGAGATTATACATCTAGGAGTATCTTTTTTACAAGTCAACTAGCATTAGTGATTTAGCAATCTAGTAATCATATCAGGGAGCCAACTTATCACCACTTTTCCACCTAGTTCTCAGGTATCGTTACTATATTAGAATCAAGCTATATTCCACCAATAGGTCAACTACCTCAATCAGTCACCCAATCAACTTATAATAAGACAAGTACCTGTTTCTTAGTATTCATTTACTTTATTTCCATTTTACAATCAACCCACGTCTCACCCATCTCCTAAAATCCATCCTTTAGATCTCATCAATTAGTAATTTACCAACCTAGATCCACACATAATAACCATTAATATTTGTCTCAACCATTGATGTTCTACTTAACCATCGATGGTCACCTTGACTATTGATGGTCACCTTAACCACCAATGGTCAACCCAACCCCAATGGTCATTGTAACAGTGAAAACCAACAATTTATTTTCACCTACCTACCCTCAACCAAACCTAATTTTTTATGTTTATACCTATTCATAGGCCCCTTTTTTATTTTTTGAAGCATACCCCAACCATCTAGCACTAGTATTAACTATCTTAATCATTATTTTTAATCATTTATAGCATATTTATTAAAAAGCTTTCTTGTATTCAATTTTAGTACCTTTTGATTATTGATGCAAGTACCTCCTATTCTATTTATAAACTTAATCATTTAAAATGTGTGAATTGATAGCCCCTAAGAAAGCTCTTGCTTATAGGATCTATCTACTGCTAGGAAATCCACTCAATTATTTTTCTAACAAACAAGTTTGCTTTAGTGCTTTCTTATCTATAGGTCATCCTCCTAAACCAAAGAGGAGCTCTTCATAATATTTTGATTCAATGTGTGCACTATCAATCAATATTTTCAACCAAACCTATACTTAGTTTCTTCTTTTCCATCTTTCCAATAATAAGCAAAAATTCATTAAAACAACTACCTTTCCAAATTTTATTCACTTCCCTAAGTTAGTGCTAACCATGGCAAGTCATTATGATAATTAAAATAGGTGATTCTTAAACTCCAAGAAAAAATACATAGTATGGATTGGACCTAAACATATTGAAGACATGATCTACATCCTAGATCATGATTCTTTCATGTAAATCATGCCATAATTGACACAAAGGTTCTATGATTAAAATAGTCTTAATTGTGCTAGGTATTTGAATAAAAACTATCACATAAATTCCAAGTCTTGTGTAGAAAGGGTCCCAAAGATAATTATTCACCAAGATTTCAAAATGTAAATTAATAACATACCACTCTCCTAAAAAGAGTGGTTGAAAATCCTATGGTAAATGCCTACTAGGAATGGATGTTTCAAAACTTATAGATCATACATGTTAATAAGTGATACATTAACTAGGCTAATTTGATAAGTGATTCAATCCATAAATAGTTGTGAAAAGTGAATATGAATCATAAATTATAAGCAACATCATTTTTGGTATATGTAGTTACTCATAGGAGGTTATGTAGTGGATTTAATATCATTGTCCAAATGTCTACCTCTCATATATATGAATGTTATCTATAATTGACACTAAAAGAGAGTGATAATCATTTCCATACGGTCAATTATGTGTTATTTCCATATATCATTTAGATATTTGAGAAGGAAACCTACAATATGTGCTTCTTTATTGGTGTTAATAAAGAGATAACAAGATGGGGTGGATGGTTCATACAGTTTCCACCTTTTCCTACATTAAGGTTTGCATGTGTTAATTGTCCCCCTATATGCTTCCCAATTTTGTCAATGATAAATGGGCCTTCATATAATTAATGTAGTAAGTAATGGAGATGCACAAGTTTTGGTTAACAAGAATAAGTCTATTGGGGACCACTTCCCTATGACTATTGGTAGGTACACTTGTGCCACAATATATAAATCTAAATCTATCAAATTAGATATAGATCATGTCATTCTTAGGCCATTTCATAGTCAACCTTCATTTTATTCAATGGGAATGATAAAAATAATTTTGAGCACTACATATAAGCATGTTCCCTATTATGAATACTTCTAGATGGACTATGGTGATGAAAGAGAAGTCAATCATATTGATTATTCTCCCTTCACACTAGAAGAGGAGATCAGATTCAACATAGCCTACATTACTAAAGACATAGACTTAGAAGATGATGAATAAATCATATATCCCTCTTAATTCTAAGGGAATATCAAGACAAATCCTTTTCCTATGGTTGAATGGGGCCATGTAGAATCAACATCCTTAGATAATCAGACCCAAGGAGTATTTGACAAGATGCTTACATGGTTTAAAATTAAAGGGATAGACATACAAAATTTTAGACTTCCCCCACCCCTAATTTATATTGATATACTACCCCTTGAACCATTGCATTAAAATGTAAAAGACCTTACAACATCATTTAGTGCTACCAAAAACACAATTATCATTGAAGAGGGAAAGGAACAAGAGGCTAAAGACCCACCACCTTAGCCATAAAATAAGCCCTTGAAATTTAATATCATGAAGGTAGATGGTGAAAAAGTAACCCCTTGAATATTCATTGTATTTAGTAAGCCTTGAGTAGTCCATTCTCAGGGGATAATAGATAATAACATGTTATAATTTGTAATAGCAGATCCTTCACTCATGGTCCTTGAATCCCCTCCTTTAATAGTGGAAGTTTATTTGTATTCCATTGAGATACATAAATTTCCACCTAAATTTACACCAACAAAGGTAGTGGAATTCTTATTGGTTATCCTAAAAATACTGTTAGATCTATAAAAAATAGTAGAAGGAGATGTGATGCCTCCAATGCAAGCAAAAATAAATATAGATCATGTATTAGATAAGGCTCTTATGATACCTTCTTTCCTAGGATAATTTCAAATGTAGTTGGGATCATAATCCTTTCAAAAGGCCACTGATATTGAATTACCCTAGTGGTTAAATTAAATAATAAATAAGAGAAAGAATATATTTCATCATACCAACTCACTAATCCCCAAATAAACCCAATATGTTTTCTTGTACAGTCAGAGATGAACAAGGGGAGAGGTATGTTGAAATTGTTATTCCACCTCATAAAAAGTTCAAAGGGAGACTAAAAAGTATCATGAGTACCCCTGGGAAAGGATACTCATGAAGGGATAAAATAGGATGTTCATATGGATATTATCTCTTTGATTTAGAAATTTGATCAAGTTAAGGCAATGAAGTACCAATTGAAGTAAAAAGTAAAATAACTTGCATAAATGGTAAATAAATTGTTTACTTGGTTTAACCTTAGCTCCAACATTATACACTAGATGTATGGACTCTGAGAATGATTGATAAAATAGGAAACATAGGAATAGCCACTAAGTAGTGGTCAGATAAACTTCTTGAATAAGTAAACAAGTCAATAGCCTCAGTTGCTGTAGTTTATACATCAATTAATGAAGAGATATAATATGCTTATAATATTGAATCCCTTTATAAGAATGATCTCAGAAAGTTAAAATAGTGGTTACCTAATTTGAAATATATTTCTAGGGCTTCTAAAGATGTTTTTGTCAATGAATGGGTCATAACTAAATAAGGTCGAGGGGATCAAGTTGAATTTTTGGTTACAACTAAATTTAAAATCCAAATTATATATCTTTGATAAATTTTGAGTCGTGATACTTGGTTATTAACCTTGAATTTGAGATTAAAGAAGTAATTAAAAATATTCCATGCTCATTCTGTGGAAATGAAGGGAAGGCAGCTTCTATTGAGGTCATTTAAGAAGAATTGAAGTAAATGATACAATGGGAAACTAATTTAGCTTCTTATTTCAACATCAAATCAATTTAGAAATTAATGTAGTATTAAAATGATATTGATAAGATTAAAAATGATTTGAAAGGATTTCAATACATTTCTCAAGGAATGATAAATTTAAAAGTTGAGATTGAAGTTACATATTAACATTTTGATGGCCCAGATCATGTTAAAGTTGAGAAAGCATTGCAAAATTTTGATGAATACATGAGGAAGACTCAACAAATGAAGTATGAGGATATACTAATTAATGATGAAGAAATCAAAGAAAATGTGATTATGGAATCTCCTTGATTCTTAGTTCAGGTGTGCATTTTGGTATGACCTCTTTTACAGTTCTAAAAACTACATTTTGGCTTGAGTGCTTTCATAGTTTTGCATGCACTTTGAGTAATCCAAAATGTACATTAAAAATTGTAATTATTTCTATTTTTATGGTTTTTCCCCTAAATCATAAGTGTTAATATTTTCTATAAATATAAGGATTTAATTCCTATCTTGGGGTGGTCATCTTTTTAATATTTTTTGCAATACATATAGCTTTTGGAAACAAGAAGAAAAGAAAAGACTATGTTTTTCTTAAAATCAATAAAACTAAGCTATTGTGGGACTTTGAGTTGGTCTGTAGTTGTGGATGGATGTTCTTATGTTCATTTGTCTATGGTATTGATTTATACTCTTTCTTTGTGATAAGAGATCTTAGTTAATATTAATTTTGATTTTAGTTAATGAATGTGATAGATAGATGAAATTTGCATTTATTCATTTATTCATTTATTCATATTATTTCTTCCCTCTTTAATTTATTTTCTTTATCTTATCTTTCATCTTCTATTTATTATCATATGTCCTTTCTTTATACATGCAAAAAACCCCAAATAATTTAATATGTATATTTTTAAATATGTTAGGTTTCTATTTTTTCCCATTTTCTAATAAAGGTAGCCTCAATAACTAATAAAGGAGGGACTTTATCCCATTAAACTATTATTTATGATGCATGCATTTAAGAAGTAATACTTTTTACAACCAACAATTTTTGGCACCCACCATGGTGCATGTTTTTGTGTTTTCCCATGCAACCCAAAAATATTCACAAGAGTAAGTCACTCTTTCATTCTAGTGGTGTTGTCATAATTTTTGAGTAATGGTCAAAATGTCAAAAATAATTAAGGTCAAAATTAGTCAATAATGTTTCATTCATTTTTTTAGGAAATTGATGAAGGTGAAAATCAAGAAATGAAAAAACTTGGAAAATTTTGACAAAATGATTCTTCAATTTCAATTTTCTACAAAAGTGTTTGAGACCCTGTTGGATCTTGGAGGCATGTTTGCATGCCTTTCATAACTTTTTAGTGTTGTAAACACCTTTGGTGGGATCTAATTACCATGAAAACATTGACGATGGAACCCATAGGCTTTACAATCACCATCATTGGGACCTATCAGTGTTGAAAACACAACTAGTAGATTATAACATGTATGTAAACAACCCCATCAGGGCTCACCTACTATGTCACCACTCCCTCAAATCCCTGTTACCCTTCTTTCACACTTTTAAATCCCATGTTTTCTCAATCATCCTTTCTTTTTGGCCAATAATGGTGTCTTACTCCTTGCACGTGTCAATCTTAATATATGTGTGTGTGTGTGTGTGTGTGTGTGTGTGTGTGTGTGTGTGTGTGTGTGTGTGTGTGTGTGTGTGTGTGTGTGTGTGTGTGTGTGTGTGTGTGTGTGTGTGTGTGTGTGTGTGTGTGTGTGTGTGTGTGTGTGTGTGTGTGTGTGTGTGTGTGTGTGTGTGTTTTGTATATCCCTATCATGCACTCCCCACCTCTCTACCACAAATTTATAGCTCCTAGTGGATCTTGTTTGCCTCTATTACATCCTACATTTGATATTCCTTTATTATTTTCACCATCCACAAGGTACTCATATAAAAATTAAGGTTTTGAATCTTATTTAGAGGTAAACATTTTACTTTCCCCTTGTTCATTTGCAAACAAATTTCATAATCTTTTTAAAAACCCTCTCTTGATTATATTGATCTACAAAACCTCTTTTTTGTATTATTTTCTATGGATTGTTGTTAAAAGATAAATCATTTTATAAAAACACATTAAAACCCTATATTTTAATACAAATCTCCATGTCTCTATTTTTTACCTTCCGATCCCTACCTACTCCCTAGGTAGACCTTATACCTGATGCTAACAACCCTATCAAATCTAAGGATGTTGTCAATACCACCATCAGAACCTAATGGTGTTACATACACCACCATTAGACCCTGAGGGTAGTGCTAACATGTCTATCAGAACTAAATAGTAATGTTTTCACTACCCTTGGTGCCTACTTACTATGCAAGAACCCTATCAGACTCTCTCTATGATACAAGAACTTTTCTTTAAAAAGCAATGTTTTTGTTAGTTTATTGATAGATCCTATTGGTCAGATATAATACATTATGGGTTAATATTCTAATAGGTGTGATTTTATTTTATGTCAATGTCTAAGACTCATACCAAGGGTACCCTAAAGAAAACTCTTTTGAAGAAGATTCTACAAATAGAAGAGGAATTAGAGATGCAGTACTTATTTTGTGGTGTCATTCCTTTGTCAAGTCTAGAATTGAATGTTGATAATATAATCAACATAGATATAGGGCATATAAATATGTATGACTTATTAAACATAATCAATGGGGTTTATAAGATAGACTATGGTCAGAGGATACATGATAGTATATTGGCAAATGTGATTACTTTTTTAACCTCAGTGCAAAGTTGATAATTGGTTTTAGCTATAGATAACACTATGACCCTATGAAGAGATAAGTGATAAATCTCAAAGGATAATATGTCATATGTTTATCTCCAAAACATATTAATAAGTTATTATAGTTCCCAAAATGAGAATCACATGTGAACTTGTCTCCTGCTTTATCTCAATAGTTTTGGGATGATAATACTAATTCTTGTATGAAATGTTAAATAAACAATAGCTCATAAAGCCTAAACATTTAGCAAAAAGGATCTTAAATAATCTCTCGAAGTTTGAATTCATGAACAAATTAAATGATATTATTACACTCTTACACATGGTAATTGGAATCCCAGAGGCAAGATACTTCCAGACTTGGATGTATAAGTAAACATGGATTATTCATCAAAATAAGAAATATATCAATTGAAGATAGTTGATTAGTGACTAAATCCATAAACAACTAATTGAATTAAAAAAAACCTCTAAATTCTATATGACTTCATACTTAGTTTATGCAGTTGTAAGGAGGAGATTCTATGGTGGATTGAATTAGGTGTGAAATATCAAGACTCCTAAAATATATGAATTTTACCCTCAAATCATACTAAAATAAAGTGATCATCATTTTTAGAGGGTGAATGATGCATTCATTCAATATGTCATTCAAATTTTTTAAAAATTAACCTTATAACATGAAAAAAAATGTAGAAATAATAATGGATATTTTCAAATGGGGAGCTTAGTTTATCTAGTTCCTAAATTTTCCTTATTTGAGGGTTTGCAGATGTAATCTATCACTATACATGATCCCTAAGTATGTTGATCATAGATGGGCCCTAACATGATTTGCCTATAAAACCTAAACATTATCTTCCAAAGTTCACTCCAAACATTGGAAGGACCATAGAAGAAAAAATTACATATTATAAAACATCTCTCAGGTTACTTAATGTTGACCATGAAGATGCATCATGTAGGTTATTCCATTTCACCTTGATTGATTAGACTTATGACTAGATTTTTAATTTTGTATAAAATGTAATCACAGGATGAAATTAATTGAGTAACACATTCATAGCCCAATTAAATTAGGTATTGGATCTAAGCATCTTATACTAGTAGTTTACTTAAATGAGAATGGAATCTAATAGACCTATATGCAATTTTACTACACATTTTAAAAATATGTATAGTAAGGTAACAACCTTATATAGACGAAATGCCCAACTAGAACTAGAAATGTTCAAAAATTCTTTGGAACCTTGTACTACCATGTTATTAAGGAGAGATCCATCTATCACTAATTTTCTCCTTGCATATGTAGAAGCAATAAAAATAGACAAACAAGTTAATCCACAAGGGTAAATGATGTCTCCTATTGCTAATGTTCTCCCACAGATGTCAAAATTAAAATTTAATCCTACCTACAAATCAAAATATTCCATTACCATAGCCTCTTCCAATTACAAATTAGCTCCGTTTAAAACATGTTACACCTAATTAGAATTTAGAATTGTTAAATCTGATTGGTAATGAAGTTATGCCTCAATCTTACAACCAAAATTTAGTTCTAGTTGTAAGAAATAATATGCAAAATACATCTCAAGACCCAACCAAACCTAAGTTATAAGCAATCAAAATAATGGTCTATAAATAAAATAATGATTTATTAAACTTGTAAAAATAATTAGGTAATTAGATTAGTATAAATTCTACTCTGAATTTCACCTACCAATGTAATTATAGGCCCTTCAATAGAGCTAGTAATCAAGTTGAGTCTTCATCCAACAAATTTCCTAAGATCAATATCATGGAAACCATACTACCCAACTAGTGTTGTGTGTATAACACAATTCAACATGGGGAACTTGACTGTGTTGCATTTTTTCAAGGTATTGACATTCTTCACAAGGAAATTAAATAATATGTAATTTTCCCAAATGACTAGAATACTTCAAGTCATTCTAATACCCCTAGTTCATCAAAATCCCCTAATACAACCATGGTTTTAGAGACTTTAGACTTTCATAATGTAGAAGGCAACAGACTTGAAGAGGATACCAATGAAATTCAATCTTTTAAAAAATTATAGAGATGAAACTATACTCTTAAGAGTAGAGCACATAAAAATTTGACTACTTCAACCCCACTAGATGATGTTGCTACACCTCCTAATCCTAAATATAGAAATGATCCATCTCCACTAAAATCATGCAAAAATTAGTCCTCCACTAGAAAAACAAGTTACAACATTATGAAGGTTATGAAGAAAATAAAAGATAATATAACCCTCTATGAATTAACACAAATCACTTAACAAAGGGATTTTCTTCTCAAGTCTCTTATAGACAAGAGTAATCAACCCAATTATAAGGTTGATACTAATACCAATGTTGAAATGCATAAGACCAAAACTAAATTTATACCCTTTCTATCATCAATCTGAATCTTTGGTCAAAATATTCACAATTGCCTTGTTGATTTTGATACCTCAACTAATGTTATGCCTATAGGGATTTTCAAGAAGTTAGAATTGATACCTTTAAAATCAGATAAAGTGTTTATTTTATTAGAAAAGTCTAAAGTCAATTTTTTAGAAGATGTTTTGAATTTCCATGTGTAATTACGAATTGAACCAAGAGTGCAACAATTCATAAACATACAAGTTGTTAAGATCCCAAAACCATATGACATTCTACTAAGTATGGATTGTTTAAGATCAATCAATGTTTATATGGAAACAAAATATTCCCATATGTGGCTTACATGGAAAGGATTGGAAAATCAAATCATAATTGATAGAGAACCATGCTTGAAGTTGATTATTATAGAGTACAACACTATCAATGAAAAAGTGAACTTTACTTCTACATATATAAGTGCTTATACTTTGATTACCAAACAAGCAAAGAATAATAAGCTAGGAAAAGATAAAAATTCAAGTATGTGGTCTTTATATTTTTATGGAGCATTCTCTAAAAGAGATTTAGAGTAGGTATTGTACTTATTAACCCATATAATAGAAATCATGTAGTAGCATATATATTGCAATTCTCATGCACAAATAACATGGTAGAATATGAAGCTTTAATTTTGAAATTATAATTTGTAACCAAGTATGATGTTCATCAATTGAAAATATATGGTGATTTAAATTAGTTTTCAATTAGCTAAAAGATAAATTTCAATGTAAACTCTCTTATTTGAAAAATTATAAAAATTGAGCTTAGGATTTAATAGACTCATTCAATGCATTCAACTTATTTTCTATTCCTAGAAATAAAAATGCCATGGTAGATTCACAAGTTGTTTCTATTGCTAACCATAGACCATTAAATAATTCTGATTTACAAAAGTTTTTTGTGGAATTAGTTTCATGCTCTTCTATACCAGATAATTTAAAACATTTTCAATTATTTGAAGATGATAGACATATCTTGGATTTCCTTTCTAATTCTAATGTTTTTGATACATTGATAATTGATGAATATAAATGGAGTGACTTGAATGAATAAAAACATGATGATGATGGAGTGTTCAATATTAAATACAATCAAATTCCTATGGGGATGATATCACTGGAAATATTGTTCAATCTAGATGAACTTGAAAATAGACTTAGAAATCACATTTATTTCAATGAAAAATTTTGAGTTATTAACATGGGGATGCCTGATCAATCTCAAAACATCAATGTAGGACCTAAACATAGTGATGAAGAGATGGAAAGGCTAAAACTAATATTTATCTAGTATAAAGATGTCATTTATTTAACATATTGAGACCTAAAGGTGTTTGATCCCAGAATCATGGCACATAATATTGCATTGAAACTTGATCAAAGACCATTTAAATAGCACCAAAGAGCATTCAATACTATTATTGAGCCACTTATACAAAAGGAAATTCAAAATATATTATCAACTAGCATAATATTTTCAGTCTATCATTTGGTCTAAGTGGCCAACCTAGTGCTAGTCAAAAATAAAGTGGATAAATTTGTCTTTTTGTGGATTTCAAGAACTTGAATTGAGCTTAAGACAAGGATAATTATCATTTTCCATATCTAAATGAATTCATTCAACAAGTCAAAGAGTATAATATTATGTCTTTTTTAGATGAATTCTCAAATTAAAATCAAATTTTGGTTGATAAAAATGATAGATCTAAGATAACTTTCACCACAAAATGGGGAATGTTTGCTTATAAAAAGATGCCTTTTGGTTTGATCAATGCTTATACCACTTTCCAAAGGGATATAGAAATTGAATTTGAAGGATTGATTGGTAAGTATAATGTTGTTTACATGGATTATTTAATGGTGTTTCTAAATGTCGATTAAACCACTTGAATCACTTACATAATATATTTGAATGTTTCCATAAATTTGGTATTATGCTCAATCCAAAAAAGTGTATTTTATGTACCAAGATTCTTAGTCATTAATAACAAAGGTAGGTATATCAATTGATCTTAATCAAGCTAATGCCATTTTTAAGATTTAATTTCCAAATAGTAGGAAAGAACTAAAATATTTTTTTGGTAAGATAAATTTTGTTCATAATTTCATTTCTAGTTTTACATAAATAGTTAAAACTTTGAATGGCATGTTAAAAAAGGGAGCCAAATTAGATTTAAAACCAACTTAGAATAAATGCTTTCAATAAATTATGGATTCTATAATGAAAGACCCTATTTTGGTCAATCCAAATTATGCTAAAGACTTCTACCTATATTCATTTACCTCTGATCATACAATTGTAGCAGTCCTAATACATAAGTTTAAAGATAGAGAACACCCTAAATATTTCATGAGTACTAATTTAAAAGAGTTTGAATTAGAGTACATTATGTTAGACAAGCACGTTTATGCATTAGTAAAGACAAAAAAGAAATTTTGACATTACATTCTATAGCACAAGGTCTACGTTATGGTTCATGATCCTACTATCAAACTGGTGTTAGGATAGAATGAGATTGGATAAAGAAGAGGATGATGGGTATCAAAGATTAAAAAATACAACATTGAAGTTAAGCCTATAAGGTTAGTTTAAGGTCAAGCTTTGTCACAATTAATTTTCAAGTTCATCCTAGAATTATTGTTTGTTAATTTAAACTAATCTAAAATCAAGCACAACCCATGGTATGATTCAATCATTCATTACTTGTTATATGGTGTTCCACCAACTAATAGGAAACAAAATAACATTAAGATTAAGGGTTTCTAACTTCATGTTACATAAAGGTGCCTTATACCATAAAAATCATGAAGGGATCTTATTAAAATGTTTAACATAAGAATAAACACAAGATGTTATGATTTATTTTCATAACAAACTAGGTAATGGCCACCCTTCTGGTAATGTGACTGCACAAAACATATTAATATCTGGTTACTATTGGCCAAATTTATTCAAATATGATCATGTGCATGTGAGGTCCTGTCATATTTATCAAATATTTACAAAGAGAAATTCATGTTGCCATGCCTCTTCAGCCAAAAATTGAGGAACATCCTTTTGCTCAATAAGATCTAGAATTCATTGGTGTCATAAATCAAAATGCTTCAAATGGCCATAGATTCATTCTTAAAGCCACTTATCATTACATAAGGTGAGCTGAAGTAAAATAAATAAAGAATAGTACTATCGAATAAGTGATTGAATTTATTGAGGAACAAACCACATCTAGATTTGTCACCCTAGTAGAACTTATGTGTGATAATGGGCCTACCTTCCAATCAACTAAATTAATTGAGTGGGAATATTAGAATGGAATTACGTTGAAGTTCTCCTCAAACTATTACCCACAAGGAAATGGTTTGGCTAAATATACAAATAATAATTTGTCAAATGGCATTAATAAATTAGTAGAAGATAACTCACATAGTTAGAATTTTCTACTAAAATATGATTTGAGGGATGATAAGATAAGACACAAGTAGAATCTCAAAAATTCACCTTTCCAATTAGTTTATGGTGTGGGTCCAATATTTCCATTAACATGAAAGAAACCCACATATCAATTCATTAATGACTATATGTAATCTAGTGAGACAATTTAGTTTATACTATTAGACTTGATTCTTTTGGAAAACATAAGAGAAGAAGCCTTGAAAATTTTTAGCACATCCCAAGCTACTGTGAAGAGATAGTTTGATAAAAGAGTGAAAGTCAAATGATTTCATACTTTATACTTGGTTTTATTATGGGATAAAGTCCATGCGAAGAAGGGTCAACATTCTAAGTTTATTCCTCTTTGGATCAAGCCTTATCAATTTTTAGAGCTGATAGGATGGAATACATTTAGACTAAAATATATGCATGGCAATGACCTTCCCTTACCCATCAATAGATAATTTTTGAATCATTATTTTTCAATTGTTCCCTTTAATGCAGTTTCAAAGTGAAGGTCATGAGGTTGGTGGTATGTATATATCATATATATTATATATATTTACATATTTTCTTAGTTTAATTTCTTCATTTTTTTAGTATAGTTTCCTTTCATTTTTATTTTCCTTACTTTAGTTTTTATTTCTATTTTGTGATTGTCTTGCTTGTTGTTTCTATTCCTTATTCTTTTATTTTCTCCCAACTTGTTTAAGTTGGCTTGTTTTGCATTGGTTATTGGTGTTTTTGGCATGTATTTTTCAAGATTGATTAGAGATGATCATTTGTTATATCATGAGAATTCAATCCTTGAGAAGGTAGTCCCTTGACATTGTTCATTTATATATTTCCCTTACAATACTTTGTCATGCTTTGTCTAGGAGAATTAAAGTTTACTCACAATCAACATTAGATAACAATAAATTTTAATTAATGGATAGAAAGCTTAAGTAAAAAATTGTTAAAGCATTGTGTCATTACATTCCCATGAGTTAGGAACTTCAAATGTTGATGAATAATTGAGAATCATTCAAATTTTAGAAGTTAGAAGATGATTAGTCATCTTTGATTAATTATACAGATTACTTCAATATTATATGTGCATTTTAAAAATTTTGAAGGCCTATGATTCCAAACCAATCATGTGGATTTTAGAAACATTTTTTCCCTTGTTTAATCCATCATACTGCACTCAATATAACATTTGAAGTAAGATGAAAATATTGAATTATTTTAAATTTGTCTTAATGGTCATGAATTTTTTGAGTCTATCATTATACCCTTGGCTTGGTACCCAATCCTCAATGGACTAAAATAATGAAATATTTTCAAAAATAAAGAAATCAAAAAGAGATTGAATAAAATGAAAAATCTAAATGCTTTCCTCAAAAGCGTGATTTAGGCAATCACTATCACATGCTTTCCAACTTGACTAGTAGTAGAGTAAGGCCTTGAGTGGGACTAGAGGTATCTTTGTTAGGATTATATATACCTGGATAGAAACATATCAATTCCCATGCCATTTCCCTCCAAGCCAAACATCAAAAATTTTCTTTCTTAAAGTTCTAATTCTTTAAGACAAGTTTGAATTTTTCTATATGAATTCAAGAGCTATAAAATAATCAATCACTTTCACACATGCTAATTGTGTTAGAAATATTTGGAATTTAGTATGTCACATGTTGAGGTAGACTTTAATGATTTCATCATTTTGATCTTGTCTAAGGCATTATCTATAGTAAAATTTTATTGTCTAAGAAAAGATGTATATTCTAGGTTCTGAATGCTAAAGAACATTCTCCCCATAGAAGTCACCATTTGTTGGGTCTAACACACCCCATGTTAAAATTTTCACATGGGGACCCTCTTGTTTTAGTATAACTATTTATTTTCCTCATTATAGCTCATTTGAATGTTTTTAGAATTGACTCACTATATTAATTGGGGTTTTGATCAATTATTTACCTAAAATGTTGATTATGCTTTGCCTTAAGTTTTAAGTCAAAAGGTAGTTGTTCATGGAGTTATATTATAATCCATTTGGAATTTTTGAACCATTTGAGTCATAAATGCTTCATTTTTGTGTCCTTCATAGAATCATTATTTTTTACATTAGAAACACTTACATATTTTTTATATGTTTTCATGCATGGTCTATGATCCATTAAAATTCTAACGTTTGTCTACATTTAGGTGTTTCAGGGTCATTTTTAGATCTCATTTATATTGTAAGTTTTGATATCAAAAATGAAAATGAAAATCCATTTTATGCTTATATTAATTTCCCCATCTTTGGTTTCATTTTCAAATTTCTTGGGTTTTGAATCAGGTTCATTTAATTTTTTGAGCCGTTACATAGTCTATGAAGCTTTGGTTAGACTTTTTTCAATTTAATTTTGTTACTAATGTAGATTTATTTTTATTCAATAAATGTATACTTTATTTTGATCAGGTACCTCTTGACTTCCCTAAAATTGACAACTATCCAAATCTCATTAACTTGGAGTCTAGGCAAGTCAAGATAAATGACTAATTTTAAATGATGAAGTCCTTTAAAATTTATAAGTTATATCATCCTTACACATGGCATCCCTATGGTGTTTCTTGATAGATTTATTCTTATAAAAATGGCTAAGTGTCAAAGATTTTTGAATCTCAATATCATTTCATGTGGCATGATCTCAGGCACTTGGGGTTATAGAAAAAAATAGACTAGATAGACATAAGTTGTCCACATGACACAATAACAAAAAACTAGGGTTGATAGAAGTGCATAAATGTTCTAAATATTAAAGACTCTTTGAGTTCTCAAGATCATGACACATAGCATGATCTCATTAAATTAGAACTATGAAAATAAAGAAGCAAATCAAAGTCCCAGAGCATTTAAATATACATGATCCAACCACATGGAAAGATCATGGAGAGTCATAATGATGCTAAAAAAGGAAAGCAAAGCATAGTTCCAAAAAGCTCAAGAACTATGGATTTGTGATGTGTCACAATTGAAAAGACTAAGAGATCATAAAAGGCAAAAGGTATAAAAGGTTTGAAAAGTCCCTAAAAAACCAAGTGATCAAGAATAAATAAGTGGTAAGCATTAAAATATTAGGAGGGAGAAATACACAGTTGATAGTTGATATCTCCTAAGTGTTTCAAGTTGTCCACGTGTTGGAAGATCATGGACTCAGTTCATGGAAGATATATAACACAAATTAGCTGAGCAGAGATCTCTTGGATCTATATATCATGCCACATGGAATGATCTCATAGACTTGGCCCATGAAAAATATTTAAAGCCAATTATGAAGCCCAAAAGACCTCTGCAGAAGCTGGATTTTGACAAGTGTCAAAATTGCATGCATCCAAAACTACAGAGGTAAAGAAGAGGTAAACATGTGGCACCACCCTAAATAGATGAAATAAAAATATAATAAGCCTAAATTTTATGGCCAAGGAGAGAATATAAAGATTAGTAAATGATAGTTTTATCTTGATTGTAAATAAAGATTGCAAGCAAAGAAGAGTAAATAGCCATAATATATGGACCTAGGTATTTTACTAGAATAATCAGAACATAACACCTATCAAAAGGGGTTTGTAAAGCTTGAAGAAAAATTTAAAGTTAGGTTAGAATTAATTAAAGACCATACAAATAAGAACAAAGGAGTACCATCCTTATTGCTTAAAGTTCTGAGAAAAATCCTAGAGAGACAAAGCATACATACTTCTCAAGAATCATTTTGGATATCAACCTTGTTTTCCTATGAAATGCACTTGTACAAAAATAGACACAAAGGCACTTATGTTGTGTTTTATGGATGAATCACTTGAGAAATGCAAGTTTAATGATATTTGGGATCTGATGGTGAATTACAACTTGTTTAATCCAATTGAATTTGTCTAATATTTTCAAAAACCACTACAATATGAGGATAAACATTATGAGATTTAGCTTGGTAAGATTAACATGCAATTTATGGATCATATCATTAGATCTTTAAAATACATTATAAAGATATGTAGTATTTAAATAATATCATCACAATGAAGAAATAGATGGCATTAAAATCTATACACACATAAGTTCATATATGTTACCACACTTAAGTACACATATAATGTAAATGGGGTAACTTTGTAAGCTAAATTGTTAAATTTGATCATGTAACAAACTACAAGAGAAAAAAGGAGAGGAACGAGGAGTTTTATATAATTTTTAGAGAGGTTAATGCTACCTCGGCTTAGCATGTATATTTTCACATGATGAACAAAAGAATGAAAACATTGGTTGAGGTGGCAAAGACAATAATTCAAGATGAAATCACGATGAATATGAGTTTGCCTCACTATTCAAAAACATCAAGAATTTCATCAAGAGTAATAAGTCTAGTTTACACCTATATATAGATTAGAATAACCCGTTATTCCAATATTTATTGGCTATCAACATTGATTTGGGAGAATTAATATATGATAAGAAGTTATTTGAATGATGGTTTTGAAAGTGAATATACAATCAGATTGTGAAACAACTATTTTGATTGATTTTGGATTCTCATTTTATTTATTTTGAATCTTTTATTAAGTCATTGTGTGCAATAGTTACATGCTTGTGTATTTAATTTATTTTTATAGAGATTATAAGTTATATGTTCACATTTTTCCTCTAAATCTTGATCAGTGAGTTATTTAAATTTTTCAATAGCTAAATGTAATGCCTAGTGATATAATTGTAGCCAACCATGATTTACATTTCATAACACTAATATATATGATCTTAGTCAAAGAATCATCCTTTTCATGCCTTACTATTTCCCTCTCTTTTATATTTTTATGATAAGATGTCCTACTCATTAGATTATAATTACCTTATCTTATGAAAGAAGATAATAACCCTATGGTTTCAACAATCCCATAATAATTTAGGTAAATATATTAGTTAAACCTCTGGTGGTAATAGTTTATGTTCACACAACTAAACATTGTGGAAATTTATTAACCCTTGGATCCCCAAAAAAATCCTAAAAATGAGAGGACATTTATGCTATGAACTATAGACTCCCTTTGTCCTCTTAAATTAGCTAATTAAATAACTATATTCTGAGTAGGTCACAAATTTAACCGAAAACAATTGTCCTTAGATCATTACATTAGTATTCTTGTATTTCAAAAAATTCCGATAGACTCAAATGACAATAAATTTATGGAAGCATCTAAATCTTATAGACTCATCCCTATACCAAGAAATTCTCTTTTTTTAAATTTAAATCATCTTCATGGGTCCACACATACATTTCAAATGTATGTGGCATAATAAAGTACACAAAGAGCTTATATAAATACATAGCATGTATAAGCATATTGATCATATATCACTATCTAACACTCATCAAAGAGACATTTATATACTTATACACATTCAAAGGGATTTCCCTATACTTCATAATTCAATCATCAATCACAAGGAGTAGGTCTTATCCAAAGTCTAAATCACCTAAGCCAAGACAAAGTTGTCATCTTACAAGTTTCAAATTCTATATTATATGTTACATACATTAAAAGAACACCATTTCACACATACACCAAAAATGGATAACTACATGAGGTTTGACTTCCCTTTTTAGAATATTAGAAATGTAGGTAATGCTCAACCATTCATTAGGGAGTGGTTGAAATCACCTCAACTCACCTTCCTCTTTTACATACCAAATCCTAGTGTTGAAAGTGGACCTATGGTTTTAAAGAGAAGGATGTGTGTTTTATATATGTCTTACACACAGTGAGCCTTGGTATTGCACATAAATAAAAAGTACAAGAAGATGTAATCACCTGTACTAAAATATATAAGAACTGTACACATAAAAAACTAACATAAGGTAAATGTTATCATTTGGTGTAGGAAATACATATACTAACAAATTCAACCAAGCATATCCAAACACATAGTTCTTGATTTGAACAACTCATAGTCTACTTCTAGCCTTATGTCACCTAAATTATATCTCAAAACTATACATAAAAATAAAATTCTAAGTGTATAAAATCCCTTATATCATTTATATTTATAGTAAATACAACCATGCAATCATATTATACCTTAGAGTTCATATTAGTGTTTATTATTATACTTCATAATATCTGATAAGTTCCTTAGTTTTATCTTGTTAAGATTCATATTAATCTAAAAATAAGGTAAAACACAAACTGAATCACTTTTATACCCTTAAATATTTTTGTGCTCCTATTGCTTCCTACTATATCCATCTCTTGGGTGCATTTTTAACACCTTTGGAACATGTTTTTTCAATTTTCTCTTGAAAATGTTTAATTTCATGATAATGGCATTTAAATTGTAAATCATATCTTATGTTGACTAAAATAGAGCCTCTATTTATTCATGTTTTGTTATTTTATATGGGTAAAAGGTGATGGTTTTGTAGAGGTCACACAACCAATAAGATTGGGTTGAAATCAGGTCCCACAACCTTTATATTAGAATAAAGAGGTTTTTTTTTAATAGTAGATCTCACAACTTCTACAAAAGTAGTGCAACTGAATGGAACTAGGAAAGAGTACCCATCCAACACCTAGAAGACTGGTAGACCAACTAGTGAAAACTAAAACAAGAACCAACCTTTAGCAGAGCTTCCATAAGTAATTC
Organism: Torreya grandis; assembly: GCA_037957365.1. Taxonomy (NCBI): domain Eukaryota; kingdom Viridiplantae; phylum Streptophyta; class Pinopsida; order Cupressales; family Taxaceae; genus Torreya; species Torreya grandis. The sequence goes on along the minus strand of JARHVA010002151.1, from coordinate 421,246 downwards.
TCCCCAATTGCTTGACAATGACTAAACAAATAAACTAAACCAATCTGCAAAGATGAAGATTTAATAGAAAATCAATAGATAAGAACTAACCCAAAGAAACAAAAAATAGTGAAGTAGTTAGGAGGCAATAGATAAACATCAGATTATCAAGAACCAAGCGGGAAAAAAGATCCCAAGAATAGCTAGGGACAAACCTAATGAGCCCTCTAGTGGATTAAAACCAAGAACTAATTATAGTTAAATATAGTTTACACAATTGTAAACCATGGTGAAATAAATTGATATGGGTTTATCCCTATGTAGACCAAAATAGAAATAATCATCAAAAATATTGGAAGACATTTAGAGGATAACCAAGTTGAGTCTTAGTCTCCAACCTGAGAATTGATCTAGGATATTATATAGGATCCTGATATGAAGATCATGATTTTAAGAACAAGTTTGAGGTTTCATATTTTAAAATTTAGAGCCATTAGGACAAGATTTATTATGAAAACTAGTAGATCAATCCTTATCCAAGTTCATCCAACCATGTAGATTAAGAATAAGGAAAATCATGAAAAATGAGTTGAGCTAATACACAAACCCATTGTTGTCATTTTTACCACATAGATTAGGGATATGACCTGTTAGGTTGTGGAGCTAAAAGCTTCACTGATGCAAATAGAGGAGGAGGTTGCAGAAAGGTTGCTGAGTGTTACAGATGCCGGCGTCGGTCAAGCCAACTGACGTTGACAGGATTAGACAAGAAGGCAACTGACGTCGGTCAGAAGTCAGCTGGCATTGGCACCCCCCAGGCAGATAGGGACTGATGTCAGTCACCTGTGTGGTTCGAGTTGTGAATGTTACGGGCAGTTAGCTAATAAACCAAGTGTTTGCATGTCAAGAGCCAAATTTAGACTCAAAGCTACAGATCTAATTATTGTAATTAGATGTCTAATTATTGTTTGGATGAGATCTATATAATAGACTCATGGATTGTATTGTAAGTCATTCTAGTTTGAGTTGAGCAAAGTTTGCTTCTTTTGTGTGTGAGGTGAGCAAGGGTGTTCCTCCTAGTTCCATAGCAGTACTAGTGTGGGTGCTGGATTGGAGAATCAGCAGGGTTCTTCATGTATGTATGATCTTGGTCATCAGGTGAGCATGGCTACGATAGGAGATCTGCATGGGTAAGTAAGATCATTGATCTACAGGTGTATGTGTGTGCAAGGTCAAGGTTCACAAGTGTGCAGAACCAGATTGATTTGCAGGTGTGCAAGATCAGATAGGACAACAACACAATAGGGAGCAGTATCAGGCAAGATCTACTTAGAGCACAGTGTGTACTCAGATAGAGCAAAGAGGAAGGCAAGGAAGATCCTTCCATAAGTAAGATCAGATTGGGTTGCAGGTTGTTGTAGTTTAGGGGAGATCTACTTGAAGTATGTTTGTGTACTTTTGGAGTGTGTGGAGCACTTGTGGAGTGCATGGAGCACAGGTGTACTGTTAGTAGTGGATACTGGCTGGTTGGAGGTGAAAACCAACTCTATGTTTGAGTTGTGTGTTGGGACCTAAGAGAGAGAGCTTTGAGGGAAGATTTATTTTTTATGCCCTAGAGGTGTAGGAGCCCTAGAGGTGTGTAAGGAAGAAGAACTGTGGCAGCCTTCTTTGTTGTATTTCCTTCTGAAAGAGTTTTAATACAAGTTGTGTATTGTCTCTCATATTCTATGTTATTTTTGAATTCTAGTTACTTGTTGATTCTAGTTAATTCTGCATATTAAGTTGCTTGGTAATCAATTGTGTACTTCCGTTATTTCCCAACAAGTGGTATTAGAGCCTAGTTGTAGGTTCAAGAGTCTGATACCAACAAGTGGTATCAGAGCTAAGGTTGTAGGGAGCAGGTTTTGTGTTTGGTTACAGGTCACTCTCAGGGGTTTTTGATTGAGTGGGAGTAGAGCAATGGTAGATCAAAGTAAGCTAAGAATGGAGGAGTTGAAAAGCACAGATGGTCACTTACAATCCTATGGAAAGAAAGAGCAGGTAAAAGAAAATTGTTGGTTTGTGAAAGATCAGCATGAAGGAACTAAAGATGCAGATGTTGTAGGTGTTGTTGCATAGGATGCTCTAGGAGGTTTCTTGGATAAAGTAGAATCTTGTTTCACATATTTTATTGCCTCTTTCCATGCAGCCCCAGGTAGAGGAGCTGGTGAGCCTTGCCAAAGAATTGGCAAAGGGGAAGTGAAGCTGAAATTGTAGGAGGCCAACACATGGGTGTTAAAGAAGGTCATGCAGGTCCCAGGTTTGAAGATGTGGCTAATTTCTTTAAAAAGGTTGGGTGATGAGAGATGCACAAGAACTCTCACAGTGGATGCACTTGAATTAGCTGGTGGTAAGAAAATAGGTACTCTTTATCTACTTGTTTATATTACTAATTCTTCTTCTATTGTGGAGACGTGGCTTTGTAGGCTTGGTCACATGAGTAAGAAGGAGATGCATGTTCTTCAGTAGAAGACTGATATATTTAATAGGCTTAAGAACTGGAAAGCCTTGGTGTTCTTGAAGGAGATGATGGACAGAGTTCAGTGGATGAGGCTGGATACTTCTGAGCAGGGCAGTTTGGACATGGGTTTTGGTTCAAAGGAGCTCGCGAGTAAAAAGTCATCACTCACAGGTGAACACAGGTACTGGCATTGGTCAGGAGGAACCGGCATCGAATAGACAGGTGCCGATGTCAATCATGTGCAAACCAAAGCTGATGATGTCAGGCAGGGTAAGACCGATGTTGGAAATAGGTAAGACCGACGTCAGTCAGGAGGACCAATGTCGATAGAAGGAGACACTGATGTTGGCAGAGTTGGTAGTCAGGACAGGTGCATGGGAATTGATGTCGATCAGATGCAGACTATGTAGTGACTGAGGTCGGTCATTGTAATGGATTTTGGGCAGATAGCAAGCTGTCAAGGAGTCTCAAACGCCCATATGGAGGACTGAAGGTGGTAAGTAAGCCTCAAATTTGTTGTTCCTCTTCTTTATACTAGTTGCTGACTGCAGAGTAGGAAGGATCCAGGAAACAGTGGGAGCATGGCAGGAATATGATGCAGAACCAAACAGGAGATTTGGTAGGGTTGCCAGCCAGTATGAAAGCACAAAGACGAATGGATACCTTAGTTGAAGAATAGAGAGAATAGACACGTGAGACAAAAGACCAGGTCATATGGTCTTGAGGAAGCTATAAGATAGTGGTACAGGTTTGACAGGTGGAGGACAAAGCATGGCTTTAGTCAATGTCAGGGTAACTACTGTGGTTTGTCTTACCAGGTGGATGATGATTGCAACATCATTATGTTGTTGTATGTGGATGGTATGCTAGCTAGCAGGTTTGTACATATAGGGTTTTGCTGAGCTAAGGGTAAGATTAGTTCAGTGGTTTGCTATGAAGAATTTGGAGCAGTGAAATTCTTTGGCATGGGAGACATGGAGGATCACAGGTTGATTTTGTCTCCAGTGGGAGTTGATGTGAATCAAGTGTTGGTGAGGTTCAGGATGCAGAGCCAGAGCACACTAAGGGCTAGATAGTTCAGTGTCTAAAATCACATGAGGTTTGTTATAGACCTGAGTTTGCCCAAGCAGTGGGTGTTGTCAGAGAGTTAGGAGCCAATTCAGAGAAGTGGGTTCTCAGGTATTTGAGAGGGACCAGCAACAGGTATACGTGTAGGTACAGGACTTCACTACATGGGTTTGTAGGTTAGGATATGGCAAGGTACTTGAATGATAGGAGGTGCACCACAGGTTGTGTGGTGGGTGGTCTTCAAGATTCATCTTGAAGAGGGATACAAGCCAAGAAATAAATTAGATGGGGTACAGGTATAGGTACAGTGTAGCTTTTTATCTCCAAGTGGGAGATTGTTAGGTTGTGGAGCTAAAAGCTTCACTAATGCAAACAGAGGAGGAGGTTGCAGAAAGGTTGCTGAGTGTTACAGACATCGGCATCAGTCAAGCCAACCGATGTCGATAGGATCAGATAAGAAGGCAATCGATGTCAGTCAGAAGTCGGCTGGCATCAGCACCCCCTAGGTAGACAGGGACCGACATCGGTCACCTATGTGGTTTGAGCTACGAATGTTACGGCAGTTAGCTAATGAACCAAGTGTTTGCATGTCAAGAGCCAAATTTAGACTCAAAGCTATGGATCTAATTATTGTAATTAGATGTCTAATTATTGTTTGGATGAGATCTATATAATAGACTCATGGATTGTATTATAAGGCATTCTAGTTTGAGTTGAGCAAAGTTTGCTTCTTCTATGTGTGAGGTGAGTAAGGGTGTTCCTCCTAGTTCCACAGCAGTACCAGTGTGGGTGCTAGATTGGAGAATCAGTAGGGTTCTTCATGTATGTATGATCTTGGTCATCAGGTGAGCATGGCTACGATAGGAGATTTGCATGGGTAATTAAGATCATTGATCTGGAGGTGTATGTGTGTGCAAGGTCAAGGTTCACAGGTGTGTAGAACCAGATTGATTTGCAGGTGTGCAAGATCAAATAGGATAGCAACACAATAGGGAGCAGTATCAAGTAGGATCTACTTGGAGTACAGTGTGTACTCAGATAGAGCAAAGAGGAAGGCAAGGAAGATCCTTCCATAAGTAAGATCAGATTGGGTTGCAGGTTGTTTCAGTTTAGGGGAGATCTACTTGAAGTACGTTTGTGTACTTGTGGAGTGCGTGGAGCACTTGTGGAGTGTGTGGAGCATAGGTGTACTGGCAGTAGTGGATACTGGCTGGTTGGAGGTGAACACCAACTATGTGTTTGAGTTGTGTGTTGGGACCTAAGAGAGAGAGCTTTGAGGGAAGATTTACTATTTATGCCCTAGAGGTGTGGGAGCCCTAGAGGTGTGTAAGGAAGAAGAACTATGGCAGCCTTCTTTTTTGTGTTTCCTTCTGAAAGAGTTTTAATACAAGTTGTGTATTGTCTCTCATATTCTGTGCTATTTTTGAATTCTAGTTACTTGTCGATTCTGGTTAATTCCACATATTAAGTTGCTTGGTAATTAATTGTGTGCTTCCGTTATTTCCCAACATGACCAAGTTTAGAAGAATATTTCAATACACAAAACTCAAAAAACATGAAATTCATGAGGAATACATTCTTCCAACCATATGGTAGAGTTAACACTACCTTCACTCTATAAGTAGTATTGAAAAAGAGCTTGGATTTAAGGTAGATCCCTGTGGAAATAAAGTTTCTTACTCCAAATAACCCATGCCCAATATGGGAAATCAAGATGAAGCATAATTTCATCGAAGCATGGGTTGGTTTGATGTAGCCAAGTTACTTGGTTGAGGCACATGTATCCTATCAAATGGAGGCCCAAAATACCCACTAGTAGGAAAGAATATTGCCATCTATCCAAGATGAAATTTGTTGATGGAATAGATTTTTAACAATAAAAAATGTCTATGACCACAATTAAATCAAAAGCCACTTTATATAACTAACAAGAAAGGTGGACCCAAATCCATACACTAGGGTAAGAGGAGAAATGCATGAAATAAAATGTTGTAGGACCAACACTAGGAAATTTTGAGGGTCCTCAAGAGTCCACATGAACCACTGATGAAAACCTATATGCCATCCAAATATCTAAAGAACAACATAACATAGGGATGCACACTTAGAAGGAGGGATATGAATGCAAGAACAAATGGAAATTTGAAAACCAATTACGGGGAAAAGGAGTAGGCAAGGGGAGGGTGGAGATCTACTTTCATTGAGAGAAAAATTTATAAAGTATGAGGGTTGACTTTCATTATTTTTTGAATAATTTTTTTTATAGTCATATTCTTATAGATTCATATGCACATTTTTTTATTTCTAATGTTTTGAATCTCAATAATAGATCCATCTTCAAGGAAGATAATAATGAAGACTCATAATTACATTATAAATAAAATAATCTCAAATCTAAAAGTCTCTAGTGTTGTCAAATCATCTTGGTTTTTGTTAAAATGCTTCCTCATTCCCCTAACCTCATTAAATTTGTCTTAAAACACTTTTTTCACCATTTATTACTCATTGATAGTATAAACTTAGAGTTTAAGGATTGTTTTTCAAGATTAGCACATAAAGAGTTGATATTTATCTTGAAATCATTTTGATTCATGCATGTTTTTTTTAATTCTAATTACCTTAACCACATGATCTATATATGATTCCTTATATTGTTTTAATCAATATTAAATGAATGGTAGAGTGTGAAAAAATCTCTTCAACACTAAATAAACCATATGTGTCTTAACTTTGAAGTTATTGATCAAGCCAACCAACTCCACATACTTTTCATCCTAGTTGGCACTCTTCTACATAGATAAACTTTGCACTAGTAATTCATCCTCTATCAACCCTTAACTTATTATATTTTATAGGAGCATATCGATGATTGAGATGAATACACGCTTAATAGGTTCTATAAAACTCATGTCAAAATATTCAAGGATTTTTGGGATCTCCTTATATACAAGTTTTCATAACTCTTTCATTTTATCCTCTAAGAATATTTTCTCTCTCTTAGACTTTGCTTGCTACAAATATTTTTACCTTAGTATTTCACATAGATTTTTAGCTTCACCTATTTTTTATATATTATTAAATATTGATTTTTGTGAAAAATCATATGAGTTATATCCCTAATTTATATTTTTTGAAAATCATGGAGTTGTATAACTCATAGCTAGGACTAACATTTTAGATTGTGCCTTCTTTTGCATCCCTATGGGGAATAACTCTTACAGATATCTTGAAATAAAGGTCATGATTGTTATACTCAACCATATAGGAAAGGTGATTATGGGTGTGTTGTCCCCCAAAAATATCACTCATTTTTGGGACAACATTTGAACTATTTTGGTCCTACAGACCAAAATTGTCTCTTCCCTTTTCAAAATTTGTCCTGGGCATTCAAATTCCTCATTTTTCAAGCTTCTCAAAAATCTACGGACTCTACAGGCTTGAATATATAGACTCTACAAGAAGAGAAATCTACAGACTCTATAGGAAAAGAAAAACTATGGACTTGGTTTCTATGGACTCTGCAGGCAGGTTCATTTCTATAGGTTCAAAGGCTTCTGCAGGTGGGTTTAATCAAAAGAATCAGTTTACAACACTTAGTCATTTTCAAGATTAGTTCAGTGCCTTGGTTCAATCAAAAATGTCCATCAGCAAGCATCTAAGCAACCATTGAACCATTGAACCTTAAACTGTTTTGGTTTAACAGGTTCAACAAGTTCAAAGGTTTAACGTCATCGGCAAGAGTTAACCGCTTCAAGGTTCAACGGCTTCAAAACACTTATCAAAGAGAAGAAGACTTGAACCATTGAACCGTTGAACCATTGAACCACTTTGGTTCAAAGGTTCAACAGGTTCAAGGTTCAATAGGTTCAACGTGTTTGGTTCAACAAGGATCAAAAGGAATTAGCAAATCAAAGGGAATGAACCATTAAACTGTTAAACCAAAGTTGGTTTAATTCAATTGGTTCAATGCTTCGGTTCATTCAGTTGGTTCACTCAGTCAGTTCATCAAATGGTTTAATGGCTTTTGGTTCAATCAAAGGGTTTAAGGCTTGGTTCAAATCTTGATTCAATGGATTGGTTCAAAGGAGTAGTTGAATGTAAAAGTTCAAGAGAGCTTCTTGAAGGACAAGTTCCCTTACGGAGGGCACTTGGTCGACAAAATCGCCCTTCAAAAGGGTCATTTTATAGGAAGTCGCAAAGGTAAATTCTTTTAGATGTTTGTTTAAGGTAGTCAAAAAATACTAAGGCATAATTCCTTTAGACTTTTTATCTAAAGAAATTCCTTTAGACAAAAAGCCCGAAGGAATTTGGGAAAGAAGTTGTGGGAGGAAAGCCCAAAGAAATTTCCAAAGGCAAAGACAAATCAATTAAAATAATTTTGTGGAATTTTTGTCCATGGGAAATATCTACCGGAAAAGTTTTGAAGGATTCCAAAGAAAAGGCTATTGAAGGACATCGAAGGGCAAGTGCCCTTGTGGGGGACTCTCAGTTGCCAACTTAAAGGACACTCCCCCAAAGCTGAAGGGTCACCTTCCCTTCGGGAGGATACAAAATAAAGGACTTAGAAACCTACCAGAATAAAGAAGCCCGAAGGCCATTTGAAGACCACTCAAAGGGTAGATACCCTTGTGGGGGGCTCTTCCTGACCCAAAGTAGATCATTTCTTAAGGCTCAAAAGGTAGGTCCCCTCTGGGAAAGCTTAAATGATAAAACTGAAGGAATTGCCGAGGAAAATGATGTGCCTGCAGATGTCAAAGTTATGATAATGAAATAGCCATTGATCCTTATAAAATCATAGACTCGAATGCATTCAAAGGATTTAAGGCCAAGATCAGCAAGAAGTGACTAAGGAATAGAGCATCAAATCAAATCAAGGACCCGACTTAATTAACTAGAAAAGGAGGAACGATGAAGAAGGATCAGATCACTAGGTGGACATTAAAAGATGTAAACTTTCAATAGCATGACTCATTTCTCTGCATTGAGAAAAGCAAATGGGTAAATGCCCCTAAATTCCAGCCTGTCTTCTTAACAAAGTTCAATGCAACATGATGTATTACCATTCCTGAGTCTTTCTTGAAGAGGCTATATAAGGAACTCTCTTGTTAGTGTAAAAGGATCTCTTTTTGACAATCAGAAATGAAACTCTACCCAAATTGAAAGGCATTACTGAGACTTTGAGCTCAAATTGTTGATCATATTTTGTTATTGGAATAAGAAAGCAAGTGACTTTTCAGACTTTGTGCTGTGATATCTTTGTTGTTGAGGAAACTATTCTTATGTCTTTTTCCTTAATATATTTTTAATTCCTTTAATTCAACAAGAAAGATTAGTGAAAATAGTCAGGAAGGTGTCATGAAGTCAGCTATGGAGAGACTTTGTGCCCCCATAATTGCCTTTAGTGTGTTTTCTTTTTATTTCTATGTAAAGGACCTTGGGATGACTTTGTGCCCCCATTGTCCTTCATATCTCACTCTTGGGCAATTCAACTGGAGACTTTGTGCTACATCTCAATTTGTTGCTTACTACGTCCTTGGTTACACTTTGCATTTACTACCAGGAGTATTCTTATGGTTTGTTGAATAGTACTTCTAAAAGAAGATGAGTGTTTTTTATCATTTCCCTTGAGTTTTTCCTTTGATTTACACACATCATCTCTGAAGAAAGAGAGATGGATGGCTTGTCCTACCCTTGAGTATTATTTTCTATTTATATATATATAGATATATATATATATAGCATATCCATAGGGAACCTCCCCTTGATGCGAGGAGAGATTAGTCCCCTTTTGATGTGGTAAACCTACAAATTTAGATGACCAATCTTCCTACTTTGGCTAATCAGACCTATTTTGTTTATCAGTACGCTGATTGACAAAATATTCAACCAATAGTTTTTGGTGACTCCACTGGGGATATACATAATTTTATGCAATTTGGAACCTCAAGTTTCAAATTGAAACATCACATGTGATATAACCCATTATCATTATAACCCTTATCCATTATAGACTCTGGTGACTCTATTTCATGTCTTACCCATTATTCATTATAGCCTTACCATCTTCTTCCACCTCTGTTATTTTATCTGGTCTACAAAACTAGAGCTGCTAGGAAAGAGTGCGCAGTTTAAAGCCTCAAGCTTCAAACTAAAGCAAGGTCAATTCTTTTCCATTTTTGTTTCACAATCTAGCAAATTCAAGGTATACATGAAGCCAAAGGGCTAAAGGTATTGTTGATCTTGTATTCAATTTGGTATAGCAAAGTGATTTTGATATGTTTCCCTCACCATCTCACCTCCAATGAACTAAGAGCTTTCCTCCTACTTAAGTTAGATCTCCATTGCCAGACGAAGTATCCACTTCTATTTTTGATAAAGCTTTGCCAATAATTACCCCTCTGAGATTTTTTATTCTTCCTTTTCATAGTCATATAATGGCAATTCAAGGCCCCTAGGGTAATGCTTTTGGTCCTCTCAATCTTACTCCACCTTTACATGAGCTTCCACGCAGTTCAAGGAATAATTTTCCCAAATTCTATGGTGATGGGAAAGTTCATCTTGATGAACACATTGTAGCCTTCAACATAGCCTGTGGAGTAATTAGAGTAGAATTTGAAGATGTAACAGTCATGGTATTTGTAGAAACACTACAAGGTGCTGTTGTAAACTAGTTCTACCATCTGCAAGCTAGATCGGTGACTAACTAGGATACACTCAAAGCCAAGTTCGAATCAAGGTTCAAGCCGGTAGAAGATGCACATGCCTTACTGGCCTAGATCACTTAGATGAAAAAAGAGCCTCATGAGCCTATGAGGGATTTTATTACTAGGTTCGATAAGCTGAGGCACAAGATTCCCATGGTTGCCCAGTCAACACCTCAGAACCTCAAATGTTTCTTCATCAATTCAAAATTGCCTAAAGTGAGTTTTCTCCTAAGACGAGTTGGTCATATAGATCTTGCTACAACTCAACTTTTGGCCACTAAGGTAGAAGATGACCTTATCTTGGTAGGAAAGATCCAAACAGAGGCAAACCCTCTTCATCTTCTAAATACTCACCCACAGTCACCACCTACCCAATGGTACAAAAGCTGGCAAATGAATTGCTAGCCTTGAAAAGGCAAATGGCACAAGGCATGTCTTCTGCTCCTCTATATAAAGATATACCAAGGAGGACATTCCCTAATCAGCGATATCAAGGCAATGCTACTAGAAGTCAAGGGCAACCAAATCATCTTCCTCCCCCACAAAGGAACCTTGCCCTTGAAACACCTCCAACCAAGTTAGTAGTTGGATATCTAGAAACAGAACATGTTTCCTATTTTCAACCTAAGTTCAAGCAAGAAAATGGCACTGATCTCTTCAAGGAGGATCTAGAAGAATCAACTGGTGACTCCCACATTGGTTTCCTAAATTTCTAGGATGAACCTAGAAGTAAAGGTGAAGCAATCAAAGGATCATACGTAGTATTCACCCAATCTGAGAATCGGTCAACCCAAGAAGCTGATAAAGAAAGAATAGAGGAATGAACTTAGCCTGCAATTCTAATTACTAAGCAGAGAACCCCTCTTCCTTCCCAATCAAAGGACTCGGTGATTGCTAAAGAAGTAAGTACATCGAACATCTCTGCACCTTCTACTTCAAATTTATAGATTAGTCCTCCCCCTCCTGGAAACCAAAAGGATGAACTCCCATCCTCTCTTCTAAGTCCATTCTAGTCATTTGACATGATTGATCATGTCAAGAAATCCAAAATTCAAATGAATGAGTTTGAATCCCTGCAAGCCAATCCTAAGCAATTAGACATTGATGGAAAACCAGGTGTAGACCTATCTGAGGCAAAAATTATGGTCACCCAAACATCAGCCCCTGCTACTCAAATTTTGCTTGAGCCTTCAGGTAGGGGTAATTACTTCTTGACCATAGAGGATGCTCATCTCTCAACTGATGAAAGTCTTGTAGCTGGCAATCCAAGATTTGATCCAAACAAGGCATCAGAAGAATTAGTAGGGCATAGTACAAATCAAGAAGGATATTCCATCTATGATGAAGAGAAATTTGATAGAAGATCAACTTCTGATGATGCTTGAATCTTGGAATCTGATGGCAGCAATTCTTCCACAGCTAAATGCAATCTCTATTGCTCGGATTGAAAACTGCTTAGAGTGAAGAGGTCAAACTCCTTCACACCAAAGGAGGTACTAAGCTGATGGTTTATCAAGGGTCTAATGCTGACAATCAAAGCATGTGCTGGACTAGACCATCAAAACAACAAGCTATGGTGGTGGACCATACTACTGTATTCCAAAGTCAGCAAAAGGAACTCTTCACAAGGAGAGCAAGGAGTTATGGTTTTTAGTTTAAAGATCACATCCTGCCTTAGAGCAAGAAGAAGAAAAGGCCAAGAGGAAGACGTAGAAAATTAGTTTCTTGGTGGAGAGCTCCATTCGCCTGTCACCATTTTTGGGGGTAAAATGGTTTCCTGCGGGTTTACCAAGATGGCACACTATTTTCACTACCTCTCAAGAAGCAACATCTGAAACACTTCAACTCTTAAAGTATCAAATTATTGCATCTGTATATATGTATATTTGTATAGTTTTTATTTCTATTTTGTTTTGTTTGTTTTCATTTTTGGAGCCTTTCTTTTTTGGTAGCATGACTCCATAGTCCAATGGCATACTTCAAGGCACTAGAGATTCTGGATTTTACTCCCTTCAATTATTTTTACAATTGATAGAAGTTCCCCAATTGGAGACAGCTATTGTCCCCCAAAAACATCACTCATTTTTGGGACAACATTTGAACTATTTTGGTCCTGCAGACCAAAATTGTCTCTTCCCTCTTTGAAATTTTTCCTAGACATTCAAATTCCTCATTTTTTAAGCTTCTCAAAAATCTACAGACTCTACAGGCTTGAATCTATAGACTCTGTGGGAAGAGAAATCTACAGATTCTGTAGGAAAATAAAAACTATGGACTTGGTTTCTATGGACTCTATAGGTAGGTTCATTTCTATAGGTTCAAAGGCTTCTACAAGCGGGTTCAATCAAAAGAATCAGTTTCCAAAACTTAGTCATTTTTAGGATTGGTTTAGTGCCTTGGTTGAATCAAAAATGTCTATCAGCAAGCATCTAAGCAAGGATCCAACCATTGAACCATTAAATTGTTGAACCTTGAACCATTTTGGTTCAATGAGTTCAACAAGTTCAAAGGTTTAACGTCATCAGTAAGAGGTAACCGCTTCAAGGTTCAACGGCTTCAAACCACTTATCAAAGAGAAGAAGGCTTGAACCATTGAACCCTTGAACCATTGAACCACTTTGGTTCAAAGGTTCAACAGGTTCAAGGTTCAACAAGTTCAATACATTTGGTTCAACGAGGATCAAAAGGACTTAGACAAATCAAAGGGAATGAACCATTGAACCATTGAACCAAATTTGGTTCAATTCAATTGGTTCAATGCTTCGGTTCATTTAGTCAGTTCATCAAATGGTTTAATGGCTTTTGGTTCAATCAAAGGGTTCAAGGCTTGGTTCAATAGATTTTTTTGAAGGAGCGGTTCAATGCAAAAGTTCAAGAGAGCTTCTCGAAGGACAAGTGCCCTTATGAAGGGCACTTGGTTGACAAAAGCACCCTTCAGAAGGGTCATTTTCAAGGAAGCTGTAAAGGTAAATTCTTTCATATTTTTGTTTAAGGTAGTTGAAAAAGACTAAGACATAATTCCTTCAAACTTTTTGTTTGAAGGAATTCCTTCAGACAAAAAGTTTGAAGGAATTCAGGAAAGAAGCCGCAGGAGGAAAGCCTGAAGAAATTTCCAAAGGCAAAGACAAATCAATTGGAATAATTATGTGGACTTTTTATCTATGGGAAATGTCCACAAGAAAAGTTTCAAAGGACTCCAAATAAATGGCCACTGAAGGTCCTCGAAGGGCAGGTGCCCTTGCAGGGGACTCTCAACTGCCAACATAAAGGACACTCCCCCAAAGCCAAAGGGTCACCTTCCCTTCGGGAGGATGCATAATAAAGGACTTAGCAACCCGCTGGAATAAAGAAGTCTGAAGGCCATCCAAAGACTGCCTGAAGGCCATTCAAAGACCACCCAAAGGGTAGATACCCTTGCAGGGGGCTCTTCCTGACCCAAAGCAGATCATTTCTTAAGGCCCAAAAGGTAGGTCCCCTCTGGGAAAGCTCAAATGACAAAACTGAAGGAATTGTCAAGGAAAATGACATGCTCATAGATGTCAAAGTTACAATAATGAAATAACTATTGATCCTTTTAAAGAACAAACTCAAATGCATTTAAAGGCTTTAAGGCCAAGATCATCAAGAAGTGACTAAGGAATAGAGCATCAAATCAAATCAAGGACCCGATTCAATTAACCAAAAAAGGAGGAATGATGAAGAAGGATCAGATCACCAGGTGGACATTGAAAGATGTAAACTTTCAATTGTGTGACTCATTTCTCTGCATTGAGAAAAGCAAATGGGTAAATTCCCCTAAATTCTAGCCTGTCTTCTTAACAAAGTTCAATGCAACATGATGTGTTGTTGTTCCTGAGTCTTTCTTAAAGAGGCTATATAAGGGACTCTCTTGTTAGTGTAAAAGGATCTCTTTTTGACAATTAGAAATGAAACTCTGCCCAAATTGAAAGGCATTAATGAGACTTTAAGCTTAGATTGTTGATCATATTTTGTTATTGGAATAAGAAAGTAAGTGACTTTTCAAACTTTGTGCTGTGATATCTTTGTTGTTGAGGAAATTTTTCTTATGTCTTTTTCCTTAATATATTTTATGTTCCTTTAATTCAACAAGCAAGATTAGTGAAAATAGTCAAGAAGGTGTTCTAAAGTCAGCTGTGGAGAGACTTTGTGCCCCCATAATTGCCTGTAGTGTGTTTTCTTTTTGTTTCTATGTAAAGGACCTTGGGATGAATTTGTGCCCCCATTGTCCTTCGTATCTTACTCTTGGGCAATTCAGGTGGAGACTTTGTGCTACATCTCAATTTTTTGGTTACTACATCCTTGGTTACACTTTGCATTTACTACCAGGAGTATTCTTGTGGTTTGATGAATAGTACTTCTAAAAGAAGAGGAGTGCTTTCTGTCATTTCCCTTGAGTGTGTGTGTGTGTGTGTGTGTGTGTGTGTGTGTGTCCTTGAGTATTATTTTATATATATATAGCATATCCATAGGGAACCTCCCCTTGATGAATGGAGAGATTAGTTCCCTGTTCATGTGGTAAACCTACACATTTGGATGATCAATCTTCCTACTTTGGCTAATCAAACCTATTTTGTTTATCACTACGTTGATTGACAAAATATTCAACCAACAAGTAGCATCATATGTATTTTTATTATCAAATGTGTCCCATTCATAGTTTTCATTCCCTTGGTCACTATCCCTATGCAACCATCCTAATTAACTTGGGTTGGATGTGCCTTCACTTGATGGACTACTAATATTTACATAATATTAGAATTTTCAAATATAGGTATCTTATCTTTGCCTCCTATAGTTTTCCTCTTTCCTAGTGCAAAGGTTTCGATATTACCTTCTATAGTCAACTCTTTCAATAATATACCTCCTTTACTAGTTTCCTTGTGCCTTTCATTATGTGCATATACTTCCTTCATTATTCCCTCCATATTTTCATTTTTCCCCACTAACACTTCATTATCTAACAATATTTATACTTCTAGTGGTTTTAAATAATCATCTTTGTGTGGCCTTAGGGGTGTTTTCATACTCATCTCACATTTGGTATATATTCCCTTCTCTTAGGTTTCTATGAATGCTTGTTATTATTCTTGGATTTATGCATAATATTGTTTATGCCTTAGGATTATTATTCTATCTTAACTAGTAGATCCAACCTCTCTTATGGATTCATTTTGTCTTTGTGATTTTGGGATTAGTTATGGTGTACTAGCCTATGCATTTTCTCCTTAAATTTTATTTTATTTACCTTGGGTACCTACAATATCATTACCCTTCATAAACTTGATTAATTATCATAGGAAGGATGAAATTAATGAGAAACACACACATCCTTCTATTTCTATCAAAAATATACATTGGGGATGAGTTTCTCTCTCCTTCTTCCTTAACCACTATAAACAATTCCTTATTAAATTTATTTTTTTATCATTTTACTTCATTTTCATCCTCATTTCCTCTTGATCAGATGTGTTATCTTCACTTATGTGCACTAAAGCCTATTTCTAGGCCTGACTATGTCACTATGCCTCTCTCTTGGTGGATCAAAACACATAGTTGATGATGTGTTTCTTGTTAAACACCTTGTACATCTTCCACCTTATTATTTATTTATCATATGATGAATTCTCATCCTTAGAGTTGATCACCCTTCCCATCAATTTGAAATGTCTTGTGTAAGTTGATAATTTATTCATCAATTTCATATAGTTTTGCTTATCCACACAAGGTCTGATATCATGTTTAGGGCCCAATCCATGTATTTTGGAGAGATGTATATGTAATTTTTACCCAAGTCAAAATCTTCATCCATTGAGTTCAATTTTGATCAAATTAATTTAAATGCATCATAACATAAAACTCTACAAGTTGGTCATAGGATAGTGTCATTTTACATGGTAATCTCTACTCATTTCAAAAGGCTCCTTACAAGTTTTCATATCACTTGTACATATTCTTCTTATATACGAGTGTTATTTAGCCTTCATAAAAGTGATCCTCATACTAATCCATAGGGTACTTTGCCACATCATCCATTTGAATGGTATCATCTATGGAATTCCTACTTCATCTAGTGACATTAAGATTAGGATTTGATGCAAAAGCATCTTGGTTCACAAAATATATTAGATCATAAAAAAACATGGGTTCGAGTTCTTGTGCACATTTGATTTAAGTCTTGATACTTGTTGTATCTTGTGAGAACTTTATGTGTGTAGAGGAATATAAAATTAAAGTTGGAGAATCTCATCGAGATTCCCATAGGAAAAATAAATACAAGAAGGATGTTTTAATCAGGCTCCATTTCTCAATAGTATTTTTTTGGATCATGACAAAACTATTACTTCATGTAGGTAGTGGTTTCAAAATTTCCACCTCATGTAAGTGGAATTTTTGCAACTTCCAATCTATAACAACTTGATAGTTTCACTCATAGTGAAAAAATAATGTAAATTAATATCCCATATGAATCTAACATGATGTGTGAACCATTTTCCAAAATTGATGAAGCTCAAAGGGTATGGTAGGATGTCATGTTAGGCCACCAAGATTTAAAGTAAGTTTTGAAAAAGAGAGGGCGAGTCACTTTTGATCATCTAAGGCATAGGATAATAGATCAAACAAGTTGGCGAAAAGAAGATTCCAACTCCATAACAAAGTAAAACAAAGAGTGAACTAGGATAAGCTCACAGAGTTAGACTACAAAGCTAAGATCCTAATGAGATAGATGTATTTTCATTATTACCCAATCATTAGATTAAGTATATATTATTATTAGTCATAGGAAAAGGAAGAGCGAGTATATGTGTGTTTTATACATATATATGAAAATCAATAGAGTTTTATGAGTCTCATTCTAAGTATTGTGTCTAAAAATATACTTGAGAGTGAAATAAGTGTAACACTAGAAAGGAGTAAGGTAACCATGCACTTGTTCCCCTCATTCCCATTTGCAATAGGATTGTGATCCATTTAAACACTAATCGAGTTAAATTCACTTCATCTAATATTTTGACTACTACCTCCACTATGTATTTTTTTAAGTTGTACCTTACCTAGTTCCCCCTATCTAGTGCATGGTATATATAGCATCCTTTAATGCTAAATTCCAGTAGGATGTCATAGTCAACTTTGTGTTGATTAGACATATAAAGACATGTGTGGCCCCATCTTGTAGCAAGTGGATATGTATTTATATCTTCCTATTTTTTAGACCAAAGTAATATCCACTATTTACATGTCCTTAATCTTCATAAACATGCAAAAATTATCTTCGCTATCTCTTAGTCATGTGGTATTCTTGATATACATAAAATAATATGCAAATCCTCTACCCAAATCCTCTACCCAATGAAGTAAATCCTATTCCCAATAAATTTAAGGTGGTGTTTAAAGAGTTGAAGTATATGATTCACAATCCTATTATCTTAATGGAACCCATCAAGGGTTAAGATTTTATCTTTTACACCTATGCCATCAATATTTCATTAGGGCCATGTTGTCCCAAAAGTGTCATAGTGGAAAAGAGTGCATAATTTACAAAATTTATTTTATGTTAGTGGGTGATAATATCAAATACACCAATATGGAGATGAAATGCTTCTCTTTGGTGTTTGTGATGAAAAATATTCATCATTATATATTGGGATAAATAATTAATGCCATTGTCCAGTCTAATCCACTTCACTACTTGTTAGGAAAAATAACTCTAACATGTCAAACTATGAGATGGGTCATGCTTCTCTAGGAGTTTTACCCTTGCATCATCAATTAAAATCAAAGAATGCCTTAGCTAATGCAGTCATAGTTAGGGGTATCGACTAGGATTACTTAGACCATGCAGTCTTAAGAATACATAACAAAAAATGAAATAAAATACAACAATAAAAAATATGCTCTTTATTTGATTTCAATGATAAGAAATATATATTTCACATAACAAAAACATAATATGCAGTCTAAAATGAGATGCATTACAATATCACATCTTAGATATCTATTTTTTAACTTATGGTATTTTCAAGTTTAGCTATATATTTTCAATTATTTCTAGCTCTCTATATTTATATGAAATTCTAGACTATCATAGAAAAAATGTGGGTTCATGTTTATATAGCCGCACAACCCTCATAATTATAATAACATGTCATAACCAACCCAAAAAACAACTAGAAGCATTTAATATGTAATATTTCTATTTTGGAAATTATGAATATTATTGTAAAACTATTTCAGTCTATGTTATTATTACCATTGAAGGTGAAACAAAAACCAACACTAATAGTGATATACTTGTATTAATTACATATTAATATTATGTGTTAATTTTATCAAATTAACGTTACATCTCTTCATTAGTGAATGATTTTAATATGTTCACTTTATTATTTCATTATGTAGTAGCTTCCATCATTTATTATGGCATGGATTTACTTGGATTTCATAAGTACTATTGATATAGTGTACTACATGTGTGTAGGTGCTTATGGGAATGTGGAATTGACTCTAGATCAATAATTATTTAGTTAACCCTGATATGAATGCACACTTAGGTTGCAGCCATTATGGATGATAAGATGATATCATTCAGATTGGTGTTTTTCATTTGATAAATTGGTTACAAATTATAGTTGTGTCATGCTTATTGTGTTGTGTGATAGTAAGTGAACATCTCTTCAAGATAATTTTTTTTGATATAATTAATATTATATTCATAAGAACTAATAAGAACAATAAGGAGACATTTTATTAGCTCATAGAGTTAGAGGGAAAAAAATCTATTTGTTCTCTATCTCTCTCTTACTCTTACCTTGATTTTCAAAGGAATAATAAAAAGTAAGAGATAAAAGGATTATAATGGCATGTTTGAAACTAATAATTTAGTGGAAAGGAAGGCTAAATCTAGGTTTTCATAATATGAGGAAACATGGGTAAATCTAAACCTACTTATTTGAATGAAAATGTTGTTATTTCTGTATTTACACTTTAGTTGGAATCAATGCTAATTATAAGTATGCATATCTAAATGTAAATGTGGCTAAAAATATAACAAATTATTTTAGTTAATTTCATCTCATTTTTAATTATGAATATTTAGTTGTAAAACCTTGGAATTACACACACACACACACACACACACACACACACACACACACACACACACACACACACACACACACACACACACACACACACACACACACACACACACACACAAGATATATGCTGCTTGATTTATATGTAATGTAAATATGCATTAGTGTAGATGTGAAACATATACAAGAATGGAAAAAATGATTCATCTACTTGGAATGGATTAGTTATAGTATTGTTGGTTGAATATTTTGTTTTCAACAAACTAAAGGTGAAATGGCTATATCAACCATAATGTAATGAGATAAATCTCTCCTCTCAGCAAGGGGAGGCTCCCTATAAACTATCAAAAACTACTTTAAAATAAATACTAATTCAAGGATGAGACCATATCATCCATTTCTCTTTTTTCAAAAATGATGTCTACAAAACAAAAGAACACTTTCTTGATACTAACTGAAAAACTAAGAAACCCACAAGAGCACAAAGTCTATCATTGCTTCTTTTACTGATTTATAACTTCGAACACTTTAGAATGGGGTGCAGGCCAAAGCCTTCATTGAAAAATACAACAAAATAAATGATCACAAAAGATAATAGTAGTTCAAAGCCTTTCCAATATCCTTTACTTTAAAACACTAAATCACAAACTAAAGATAATTGTCATAGCACAAAGTCTCCACAATTAACTTAAGAGCATCTCCCAGATTATTTTCACTCACACTACTATTTAATCAAATAGATAAGATTGTATTAGGAAAAATACATAGCTACAATTTCCAATACAACATAAGTTATTTTAACACAAAGTTTGAAATATCCCCTGCTTTCCTATTTACTTGATAAAATTTGATTTACAATTTGAACTCAAAGTCACAAAATGCTTTTCAATTTGGTAGAGTTTCACTTCAATAACTCCAAAAAAACCCATTTACAAAAGAGGTCCTCTTTATTTATAGGGAGAGGCCTTGAGAAAATTTAGGAAAAACCTAACTACTTTGACTTATTCAAAAATAGGAGTCCTTATTGACTTAGGACTTCCTATTTTTTATATGTAATTACATATGAAAAAAGTACATGTAAAAATGTCCAAAGTTGTTTCAAAAGTATACCTAAAAAATGAAAAATAAACTAAGGGAAAATGATATTGCTTCAATTCGTATCACCATCTTTCTTCATGTGTCCATCATACATAGTGAAAGATGCTTGCATCCTAATACTGTCTAGACTAACAGTGTTCCTAAAAATCATCTTGGCTCTAACTAAGCATCTCCTAATATGGTGACTAATTTTGCATGACTTGTTAACTTAGTTTTCAAGTTATCTAGAGTCAACTGATTATCCAAAACATTGTCTATAGATACTATAGAAAATGTTTTATCTTCAAATTATTTTTGGAATATATCTTCAAATTTTTGAATTATTTCTTATATCGAGAGAAATTGGTTATCTTGTGACATGAGCTTGCAAGTTAGCTCCTCCAATTTATGCAAAAGACTAACATCACTTTGTTCACTGAGTTCCCTTACAAATTCAAGGTCATTAATCAAATCTTTAAGCACATGGATCCTATATGTCAAATGCCTCTTTAGTTTTAGTATAAGAATCCCTATCAGGAATGACACCAATCAATATTAGAGTGTTTATCTTCAATTTTCTCATCTCCACCGATTTATCAAGATTCTTTTCTATGCTTTCAATATCTTAAGAAAAAACATAAATGAGATCATCAAGTTCTACTCTTATTTTCTTCATTTTATATGTTTTCTCAGATAGCTCAGTAAGTAGGGAAATTCCTTGTGCACGCATCCTATCCAAGTACTCTTAGAGTACTTTTTCTTTGAGATGAGTCTTTTGTGATTTCTGAATGATGGGGTTTTCTACAGAAATGGCCTTAAGAGTTACTGCTTCTAGACTCAAAATTATTTTCCTTACCATTGTAGTCAACTGTTCCACCATTGATTTTTAGTGATCTTTCATTTCTTTCTCCCTATCAAATTTATGAATCAAGATGTCCATGGTTGACAGCTTATCATTCTTAGCACTTTCATGAGTTATCTTGCCTAACTCAATTCTAGAGATAGAGTAATCATTTATATCAAAATTTTCCATGGTTGCATCTTGTGGAGGTCTTGCAATCTCTATAAATTTATGTCCCTTATCCCCATGTATTTTTGAAAGAATCTTTGGCTTCTTTAGGGTCTTGGATTTTATAGGTACTAGCTTATTAAAATCAAAGTCATCTAGGGAGATGATTTATTTCTTCCTTTTTGGTGTATAAGTTGACAACCATGGTGGAAGCACAAAAGTACTTAGATTAGGGTTTGTCCCCATTATTACCATCACCAGAGCTGCACTTGCACTGGTAGTGGAAATAATAGGTGGAGTGTTAGTAAAAACTACATCTTTTACAAAGTGATAAAAAATAAAAGTATCTCCAATATCAAAAGATGAGGAGGACAAACTAAGAATAGACGCTAATGAACAAAGAACATCTTCGAAAGTGTTTTGAGGGTTGTCAAAAATTATTTTGGAAGGAGATGAAGATTCAAAAGAGGGAATATTAATTGGAGAGAAAAACAAAGGAGCTACAACAGGTGTGTTGGGTAGGGGAGAAGAGACTTCCATTTATTATTATACATTCTCTTATGGAGACAAAGTTTCCTCCTCTTATTGATTTATAGGATTATCTTCAATCTCCATCTCTTCCATGGCTGGTTCTTTAGTGCTCTATTTCTCAACTTCTATATCCTCTATTTCAGACTCTTTCTCCATACCTTTTGACTTCTTTGTCACAAATATGATCTTAGGCTTATGTGGCTTGGAAGAAGAAAGAACATCAATTTTGTTTTTTATCCTATTCTCCACCTTTCTTTTTGTTTCCTCTTGAATCTCAATTTTTGACCCTGTGAGGAATTCTTTCAAAGCAATTCCCTTATTTGCTAGCCAATTATTGGTGTTTGCCAATATAGGTTTAAATATTTTCCTCAAAGAGGTCAGCTCTTGTTGGGACCATTGGATTAGAGGGAGAGGGGCATTAACAACTTGTTCAGTATTATATTTGTCATTAATCAGCTCTCCATCATCCACTAGATTCTCAGGAATATCAGCAAGTCCTAGATATTCAATCTACTCAAGAGATAACCTGTTTTAGTCTAATCTCCTGACATCTTCTTCTATTCTCAAATCTACCCAAACATCTTCAACCATAGGTTCATGGAATTGGGTTTTCCTATTGATTATGTCTTTCACACCCCTATAGTCAAAATTTGGTTTTCTCTTGAATTACTTCATAGTTACAAGCTACATCTCAGTTTCCATGACCCTGGCCTTCATAGAAGTTAATATTGAATACCTTCTAATTTCAACTAGGAACTTGAAACTGGACTTCTTGAGCTCCATCTATTTATTATACATGATGATCATTTGTATGCATAACTCCATTAAGACTAGTTTGTCTAAGGGGAATCTTGGAAGAATATAAGGATGACCTTGGAAAAAGCCAACCCTCAAGTATGAGAAAGAAGGAAACTGTAAGAACTTGCATCCAAAATTATTTACCACTGACCAAGACTCATCTAACACTCTTCTTTGTTCTAGTTGAGGATCAAAAAGACATAAGAATACTACAAATAAGGCATCATTTACTCTCCTAAAATATGAATAAAACCCTTTAATGTTAATTGAGAATAGTATTGATATACAGGGATTACTCTTCTATCTCTTTCTGATGTTAGACCTGGGAATATTCTCATAAAAGTTGTAATATACACCAAATAAGAAGTCATATAGAACTTGAAGGTAATGGATACCTTCATCAATTATTCATGCAAATCATTGCTGATTTGTTCTCCCCAGAAGATGGTTTGTTTGCCTTGGAGTATTACCTTGATGAAAGGATACATCCATTCATAAAACTATGAGGAAGATGACAAACCTCTTATCCTATTGAGAAGAGTTATCACCAACTGCTTCTATAAAGTCACTTCTAGGAAAACTTTATGGCCACCTTGACAAATTTGACTTTGACATCTTGAGCCATTTATTATTGATTACCTTCTTTGCCTTTTTAGTAATTTTATCATACTCTTTTTGTGCTTCAATAAAATCAAGTTTTATCACTTCTGTAGTAGGAGGGCACATAAACACCTTATCAATGCATTTGAGATCTAGTCTGATTATCACATTTCCACTAACATCCATCATAACCCTAGTATCTCTATTATAAAATTGAGCACACTAAAGGACAAAGTATGTGTTGTGGGCTACCACTAGGAAATAATATACCAAATGAATGTTACTGTCAATTATCTTCTTCATTTCAAAGCTGGGTTGCTTGACTTGGTTCTCTCCACAAACTCAACCATGTCCACATGGCTAATCTTTGTATCTCTAATGTCATTGACATTAGAAGTAACTGAGGTGATTGGAAAAACACCTTGATATTTGTAATTCATCACTTTCAACTTATTTAGATACAACTCAGTCATCTGAATGAGCTATCACTAGAATGATGTCAATGGAGAAAGAAGATCCATATAAGAAACTACAATAAAAAGTCATGATCATGTAATTAGGGAAAATACTAGTAATCTGGGAAAATTGCATGTCAATGATCATGACTATGGAAATGCGCTTGAAAGGGATAAATGTGAGCAGGCCCAAAAATAAAGAAAAAGCAGGCTCAAAAAAATAAAATCAAAAATATCCTATAGTTAGGAAAATTTAAGAGAATGTTTGCATGGGCAGAAAAATTTGCCACCCTTGCATGTGAGGGATATTGTTATATATGCATCGATGGTAAAATTCACCGCTCATGCATGTAATGAGGAAATTCAAGTGTTATGCAGAGGTGGCTAAATTTTCCAAGATTTTAGATTGGTATGGTTTACTATTGATGTTTAAGTGGTAGAATTTGATGCTACTGTAGGTAATGAGATTAATCACAAGCTTTGATATCTGAGTGGCAAATTTTGTTGACAATGCATAGGGTAAGAGTTGGAGGTTTTTCATGTAAGGATGATAGATTTCACCATCATCACAATGTCTTGGGAAGAATTGGTTTTTAACCAAAATGTTGGGGGGTAGACCTTGGTTGGGTCAAACCACTAACATCACTCATCAAAAACTTAGGGCACGAAGGAAGATTGGTGGATTTCACTAGTTTGACCCACTAAAGATTAAAAAACTAGAACACAAACACATGAAATAACAAGGGTTTAACAAATTAAAAATGAAAATATTAATCTATAATAGATATCACTCAAAAAATAGAACCTTAGAAGTCAAAAACAACTTACTCAGTGAGTTCAAAACCCTAAGCTTGGCGGTGGCAAATTTGAAATCTTCCTCCATCACCATGATCTAGCGGTCACTAAAAAGGGGTTGAGGAAACTCAAAAAAAGAATTGAAAAGAAAAATAAAATGAAAAAATGCATTTAAAATCTTTGGAAACAAGCTTTAATACTTAACATGAGTGGCCATTAATGCCACTCAAAGTTTAAGATCTCAAAGATCTTGCTCAGGTAGTGATTTTGGCTGACCTGACACATACCAATAACATTGCAATGGAAGAAAAAAGTGCCACCTGAGAATGTTGAAAATAAAAACCATGTGTGAGTGATGAAAAGTACCACTTGAGCATGAACAAGATCAAAAACTATGTAAAAGAATAAAAAAGTGTCAACCTTGCATAATCAAAACCAAACTTTACTAACACCCTCAAAATGATCAAAATTGACATTTTGATCAATTTATGACTACAACAGGTTACATGATTTTTGAGAAATCATGGCGAGGGAATGTCATAAACCTTCTAAGGATGTCAGATAACTTCTTTTGAGATCAAGGGAATCTTGTCTTGATTAACGAACTTAGAGTGTAGATTATGAAATAGACAAGTTTTATAGGGGTTATCCAAAAAAAAACATAACTGATTTTGAGAACAATAACTAGCTCCAAAAGGGAAAATTCCATCCAATGAACTTTGAAATGATCAAAGGGTGAAGAATCTAGTCTCTAAGTGCCTTCATCCATGCCACTAGGCTATGGAGTCAAGTTACCAAAAAGAAAAAGATAGAAAAGACTAAACAAAAACTCAAAAATTAAAACATAAAAACTATACAAATGTACAAATGAACTTATATGATGCTTCAAAGATTGAAGTGTTTCAGATGTTGTCTACTATGAGGCAAAAATAATGATGTTCCATCCTAATATTCCAATAAGAAGTTATTTTCACCATAGAATTGATTAATGGTGAACGGACCTCTCCATAAGGAATCAAAATTTCCATGCATTCCTTTTGGTTCTCTCCTCTTGTCCCACAACAAGACTTGATCTCTAATCTAAAACTCATGAGTCCTAGTTTTATTTTCAAAGATTTTATTTATTTGACATTGATGCTCAGTGATACGATCCACTACCATAGTTTGTTGCTCATCTAATTCAGTTAGGTACATGATCCTTTTATCAATAGAACTTTTAAAACTCTGATCTTCCACTGCCTTTGCCAACTTTAGTGCTGAAAATTCCAAGGTAATTGGTATCTCCACATTTAGACCATATAGAAGCTAAAATAGTGACATACCTATTGCCTTTTTAGGGGTAATCCTATCTACCCATAAAGCATCAAACAACACTTTATAACAAGTTATATGATTCTCATCTACTAGTTTCTTAATAATAGTAACCAGATTCTTGTTACTTGATTCTGCCTGACCGTTTCCTTACAGATAATAGTCTGAGGAGTGGGAAAGGATGATCCCATGCTTGTAACAAAACTCAATAATCTCATGGGAAGAAAAACAAGTAGCATTGTCTGCTACAATCTTGTTTGGAACTCCAAATCAAGAAATAATATTTTCCTTAAGGAAATTGCATACCACTTCTGAGTAGCATGCTTAACTAGGATGGCTTACACCCACTTAG
The DNA here is from genome assembly GCA_037957365.1 of Torreya grandis. Lineage (NCBI taxonomy): Eukaryota > Viridiplantae > Streptophyta > Pinopsida > Cupressales > Taxaceae > Torreya > Torreya grandis. The sequence continues at coordinate 394,954 of JARHVA010002151.1, read as the reverse complement.
TAAAATAGTATATCACAGTGAGAAAATAGTGATGTCCCACACTTGATAGTGGATTCACAGTGCCAATGAAGTTGATGCCCCATTACTGAAAAGGTTTTTCAATCACCATCGGTTTGAGAGGTAATGTGGCTAACTTAGGTTTCCCAACGAACTGTTGACATAACTCACACCTACACACCCAATTATACACATCTTGAAATAGTGTAGGCCAATATTATCTAGCTCATAAAATCTTGTAAGCCATCACAAGTACAAAAAAATGTCCTCCACATGCCAAATTGTGGAAAGACTCCAAAAGTCTACTTTGTTGTGCTTTATCCACGCAACAAAGAAATACTCCATCAAGGCTTCTTTTATATAAACCATTATCCCATAGGACGTAGTTAGTAGCCTTCAACTTAATAGTTATTTTCTTATTATAAGATAGATGGGTAGAACACTCACCATAGGTAAAAATATGAGTGATATTTGAATACCACTCATCAGTAGTAGTGACAAAAAGGATTATTGGCATGTCTTCAACTTTTACTCCTTCATCCCTTGTCTCTTTTGGTACATTATTAGCAATAAATTAACACAAGCCTCTTCCACACACAAGCTTAGGAGGTTTGATATCAAGATAAAACTCTTGGATCTTAGCAATCCAATTGCCCCTTTTAGTACCAAACTCTTGTTGACTTAGAATAGACTTTACTATTGTGTTAGGCACTAGAACAACAGTATGTGAATTCAAGATATAAAATTGAAAATTCTTTACCACATTAACCATGGCATAAGCATTCTTCTCCATGTTTGAATATTTCAATTCATGAGCTTTAAGAGGATAACTCATAAATGATATGGGATATTCCACACCTTCTTCATTCTGTTGAACCAGAATGGCTGAAAGTGTATGTTCAGAAGCGTAGCTGTATACTATAAACTCTGGTAAAGTCAAGACAAATAAGGATTGGAGCATGAGAAATAGCCTTCTTGATATCTTCAAATGTTGCTTTGCCTTTTTTAGTCCAATGAAAATTAGCCTTACCTTCATCATGTTGATGATATGATGGGTTTTCTCTACAAATTTAGGAATAAACCATAAAAAAATTCACCTTCCCAAAGAAATAATGACCTGCAGTCTTACTAGCAAGTAGAGTAAGACTTTGAATATATTTGACTCTTTTCGAGTCAATTTTAGTGCCTTATCAAGATATAATGTGATTGGGAAGTTTACCTTCTATAACCCCAAAAATTGACTTCGTAGGATTGAGAGAAATACCATTTTGTCGACAACATTTCAGCACTTGTCATAAATAGTGTGCATGATCATGATGGTGTTTGGAGAAAATAGTCAAGTCATCAAGATACACCATAATGAACTTCCCTATCTCATCTCTGAAGGCAAGGTCCATTACTCTCTAAAATGTGGCACCAACATTGATCAGACCAAAAGGCATTCTACAATATGCAAATGTGCCCTAAGGTGTATTGAAAGCATTTTATATCGATTTGCTTTATTAACTTCCACTTGATTATACCCTAATAAACTATCTAGCATATATAACATTTTTGAACTAGTTACTATTTGCAATACTTGGTCCATGATGGGTAGGGGTAGTTATCCTTTAGAGAAGATTGTTGAGATTTCTGAAATCAACACAAATATGGATTTCTCCATTCTTATTCCTTACAAGAACTATGTTCATGATTCAGGTGGAATGATTAATTGTAAAAATTATTCTTGTATTCAACATCTTCTAAATCTCAAAAAGGATAGTACATGATATTTTGGGGTTATATTTCCTTTGTTTTTGCTTGTGAGGCAATGACTTAGCTTTAAGAGGAATTCCATGCTAAATTTCCTTAGGCCTGAAGGACTTCAGATCATCATAATAATATTCCAAAACATCAATATAATGACAAAGGAGAGCAATGAATTTAAACTTTTCATCATCAGTGCAACATTTCCCAATGTTGACCATTTTGGGATCTACCTCTGAACTCAAATTTACTTGATCAAATTCCATAGAGGAACTTAAATCTAGTTGTTGTTGTTGCTTGATATATCTATCATGCTTATCAAATAGATTTTCAAGGGAAACCAAACCTTTTGGAATTTTATTCCCTTTTAGTTGAAGAAACTATTCCCCAGTTTGTGAATATATTTCAAAAACGTATTCCTGTGGTGGAGATTCACTACCTTTGAAATAGACCTCATCAAAGCTATCCATCTTTTCTAGGAAAGCAATAATTTGATTATCGCTATTGAACACCTACCAATGATGAAGAAACTATTCCTAAGTTTGTGAATATATTTCAAAAATGTATTCCCGTGGTGGAGATTCACTACCTTTGAAATAGACCTCATCAAAGCTATCCATCTTTTATAGGAAAGCAATAATTTTGATTATCACTATTAAACACGTACCAATGATCATCATTATTAGGTACACTTATTCAAAATACCAGCTTAATGGTGTACTTATTTATTTTGAAATATTTATGAGGAATCATGAGAGTGGCAGAGATAGCTAATGAATTTACATGATCTAAAAACTTTTTTGGCACCGTAGAAATATTGAAATCATCAAAACTTTTAATGCAATCCCATAAGTGATTGTGATAATATCACAATATTTCATTTTTGGTTTGATATAAATTTATCACTTGACAAACCACTAATTTAGCATCTCCTCGAGCATGAAGAATATTAACACCTCTATCATGAGCAGTTTTCAATCCAAGCAACAATGACTCGTATTTGGTGGTGTTATTGGTATTGTCAAATTACAACTTGTATGAGCAAAGAAAAATATCTCTTTGTGGGGATATCAAAAAAATTCTAGCTCTAGAACCATTAGAGGAACAATTTCCATCAAACTTTAAAACCCAAACCTCATTAGAATTTAATTTTCTTGAATTTTATTTGATTAGAAGATTCATCTTCATCAGTGAGGGAAGAATTTGGAATTATTATGCCTTCACTTGAACTTTCATCTAAAAACTCTTCTGATTCTCTGTCTAAATTATCTAAGTTGTCACCTAATGAACCCTCATCTAATGAATTACAAAAATCTTCAATAGATAGGAAATAATTCCCCATTCCTGAGGACTCAAACAAAATTTAAGCTTCAAAATTTGCCATTTGGGTAACAATATATTTTGCCTCTTTCTCAGGAAGCAACTTTTACATGATGCCTTTAACTAGTATCCTTACTTCAAATAGATCCATGTTCAACTCTTCACCTACATCCTTGCAAAAATTACATATGAGAAGAATGCCATAAGAAGCTGGAACATTAGCCACTAGGACTGTCATCTTAATCCTCTTGTCTGTAAAAGCCACAAATGTGAATTAGGTATCTTTGATTTGACCTAAAAGTGGTACTTGCTTATTTTCCATGGAGAAACATCTCCCAAAAGTCTTAGTCAAGGTGAGACCGAGGGATTCTGCTACCTTGGTGGGCATAACATTATTAGAGGCTCTAGAATCTATTATGCAATTGCTCAACTTATGACTATTTACTAATAGAGAAACATAGAGAGGTTCTATTTTTCTAGAGGCAACAAGGGGAGTAGTAACAAGATTATTTTGGGTAGATTTGTTCTTTGAGGAATCAGAGTCACTTTTGAAAAAAATTGCTCTATAGGGACAATTTTATTTTTAATGTATTCAGCCAACCTATCAAACTGTTCAGGATTAGCTTGTAAATATTGAACTTTAGACATTTGGATCTTGGTCTTCCTAGAATGATCTATTATGTCAAATAACTAGAATGAACTAAGAAAAGAGGAAGGAAATCCATCATTATTATTTTTATTTGATGTATTACTAGTCTGAGGAATATAAATAGAAGATAAAAGATTGTTAGATGTACTTACTTGCTTATTACCCATCGGGTCCTTTGATTAGAAAGGCAGCAAAGTTCCCCATTTAGCAATTGAGATCACTGGTTGAGGTTCTTCTCTTGCTTTTTCCTTATCAACTTTCTGAGTTGACTGATTTTGAGACCTAGTAAAAATAACATATGCTCCATCATACACTTCACCTTCTTTTTTATCTTCATCTTGGTAATTCAGAAAACCAATGATGGAATCACCAGCTAATTCTTCTTCTCCTTCTACAAAGATATTAGCATCATTTTCTTGGTCCAAATCAGGTAGGAAATAATGATCACGTTTGGATTCATAATAACCAACCACTGAGTTAATTAACACTACTTCAATGGTAAGCTTCCCCTATGCAGGAGGAAGATGATTGGGTTTCCCTTAATTTTTAGCAACATTGCCTTGATATGAATTGTTGGAAAATGTCCTCCTTGGTATATCCTGATAAGAAGGAGGAGTAGACATACCTTGGGACATTTTCCTTTTCAGAGCTAGCAATTCTTTTGTTAACTTCTGCATCATAGGGTCGGTGATGCTAGTGGAAGAATTTTTAGTAGAAGAGGAAAATATACTTTTGTTGGAATCTCTTCTTATCTTACCTGCAAGGATAAGATCATCTTTGACTTTGATAGCCAAAATTTGAGTTGCAAGAAGATCTACAGGGCCAAACCACCTCAACAAAAAACTCACTTCGGGAAGTTGAGAATTGATAAAGAAGAATTTAAGATTCTTTGGTGTTGCTTGAGCAATTATAGGAATCCTATTCCTTAGCTTATTGAATTTAGTGATGAAGTCTCACATAGGCTCATGAGGCTCCTTCTTAATTTGTGTAAGTTGAGCCAATAAGGCATGTGCATCTTCTGCAGGTTTAAACCTAGCCTCAAACCTGGTCTTGAGAGTGTTCTAATTTATTATAGTTTAAGCTTGAAGATGATAAAAATAATCCATGGTAGCACCTTGCAGTGTTTCTACAAAAATACTTACTACTGCGTCTTCATGTTCAACACCTATCACACCAAAATCTATGCAGAAAGCTGTAATGTGTTCATTAGGATGAACTTTCCCGTCACCATAGAACTTGGAAAAAAAAATTATTGAACTACGAGGTAGTTCATGCAAAGGTGGGGTTAAATTTAGAGGACCAAAAGTGTTACCCCAAGGTCCTTGGGATGCCATGATATGCTAATTAAAAGGTGAGATAACAAACCTTTGTGGAGTATGAATAGATAAAAATCTGCTAGCACTAGAACTAGAAGCTTCACCTGGTATTGGAGACCTAGTGTTGGTAGGAGGAAAAATCTTGGTTCACTGAAGATGAGGTCATAGAGGTAAAATATTAAAATTATTTTGTTATATCAAATCAAATACAGGATCAATAATACTTTGATCTCTCTTGCTTCATGCATACTATGAATCTGTGAGAATGCAGTATACTTAACAAAATTTTGAGACAAATGGAAAAGAACTAGAAATGATTCAACTCAGAGCATGAGGCTTCAAATTGTGCATTCAGTCCCCAGTGGAGTCACCAAAAAACTATTGGTTGGATATTTTGTTTTCAACTAACTGAAGGCAAAATGGCTATATCAACCATAGTGTAAAGAGATAAATCTCTGCTCTCAACAAGGGGAGGTTCCCTATAAACTATCAAAAACTAATTTAAAATAAATACTAATTCAAGGGTGAGACCATATCATCCATTTCTCTTTTTTCAAAAATGACGTTTATAAAATAAAAGAACACTTTCTTGATATTAACTGAAAAACTAAGAACCCATGAGAGCATAAAGTCTACCATTACTTTTTTTGTTGATTTATAACTTAAAACACAGTAGAATGAGGTGTAGCCCAAAGTCTTCACTGAAAAATACAAAAAAATAAATGATCACAAAAGATAATAGTAGTTCAAAGCCTTTCCAATATCCTTTACTTTAAAACACTAAATCACAAACTAAAGATAATTGTTGTAGCACAAAGTATCCACAATTAACTTCAGAGCATCTCCCAGATTATTTTCACTCAAACTACTATTTAATCAAATAAATAAGATCATATTAGTAAAAATACATAACCACAATTTCCAATACAACACAAGTTATTTCAACACAAAGTTTGAAATATCTCTTGCTTTCCTATTTACTTGATAAAATTTGATTTACAATTTGAACTCAAAATTCTCTTCAATTTGGTAGAGTTTCACTTCAATAACTCCAAAAAGATCCATTTACAAAAGAGGCCCTCATTATTTATAATGAGAGGCCTTGAGAAAATTTAGGAAAAACCTAACTACTTTGACCTATTCAAAAATAGGAGTCCTTATTGACTTGGGACTTCCTATTTTTTACATGTTATTACATATGAAAAAAGTACATGTAAAAATGTCCAAATTTATTTCAAAATTACATCTAAAAAATAGAAAATAAATTAAGGAAAAAATATATTGCTTCAATTCATATCACCATCTTTCTTTATGTGTCCATCATACATAGTGAAAGATGTTTACATCCCGATACTGTTTGGACTAATAGTGTTCCTGAAAATCATCTTTGCTCTATGGCATCTCTTACTGTGGTGACCAATTTTAGATGACTGGTTAACTTGGTTTTCAAGTTATCTAGAGTCAACTAATTGTCCAAAATATTTTCTACAAAGACTATAGAAAATGTTTTATCTTCAAATTCTTTTTGGAACATATCTTCAAATTCTCAAATCATTTCTTCTATCGAGAGAAATTGGTTATCTTGTGATGTAAGCTTGCAAGGTAGATCCTCGAATTTATGAAAAAGACTGACATCACTTTGTTTACTGAGTTCCCTTATATATTCAAGGACATTGATCAAATATTTAATCACATAGATCCTATATGTCAATGCCTCTTTAGTTTTAGTATAAGAATCCCTATCAGGAATGACACCAATTGATATTAGAGTGCTTATCTTTAGTTTTCTTATCTCCACCCATTTATCATGATTATTTTCTATGCTTTCAATATCTTGAGAAACAACATCAATGAGATCATCAAGTTCTGCTTTTATTTTCCTCATTTTATCTGTCTTCTTAGATAGCTCAGTAAGTAGGTAAATTCCTTGTGCATGCATCCTGTCTAAGTACTCTTCAAGTACTTTTTCTTTGAGATGAGTCTTTTATACTTTCTAAATGATGGGGTCTTCTACAAAAATGGCCTCAAAAGTTATTAATTCTAAAATCAAAGTGATTTTCCTTGCCACTAGAGTCAACTATTCCACTATTGCTTTGTAGTGATCTTTCATTTCTTTCTCCCTATCAAATTTTTGAATTAGGATGTCCATGGCTGACTACATATTATTTTTGGCATTTTCATGAGTTATCTTGCCTAACTCAACTCTAGAGATAGAGTAATCATTTATATGAAAAATTTCCATGGTTGTATCCTATGGAGGTCTTAAAATCTCTAGAAATTTGTGTCCCTTGTCCCCAAGTATTTTTGAAAGAATCTTTGGCTTCTTCAGGGTCTTGGCTTTTATAGGCACCAGCTTATTAAAATCAAAGTCATTTGGGGAGATGGCTTGTTTCTTCCTTTTTTGTGTATAAGCTAACAACTATGGTGGAAGCATAGAATTTCTTAGATTAGGGTCTATCCTCATTGTTGGCATCACTAAAGTTGCACTTGCACTGGTAGTGGAAATAATAGGTGGAGTGTTAGTAAAAACTACACCTTTTACAAAGTGATAAAAAATAGAAGTATCTCTAATATCAAAAGATGAGGGGGATAAACTAGGAATAGACTCTGAAGAATAGAGAGCATCTTCAAAAGTGTTTTGAGGGTTGACAAAAATTATTTTGGAAGGAGAGGGAGATTTAGAAGAGGGAATATTAATAAGAGAGACAGACAAAAGAGCTGTAATAGGTGTGTTAGGAAGGAAAGAAGAGACTCCTTTTTCTTGTTATACATTCTCTTATGGGGACAAAGCTTCCTCCTCTTATTGATTTGTAGGCCTATCTTCAATCTCCATCTCTTCCATGGTTGGTTCTTCAGTGCTCTATTTCTCAACTTCTATATCCTCTATTTCAGACTCTTTCTCCATATATTTTGACTTCTTTTTCACAAATATGATCTTAGGTTATGTGGCTTGGAAGAAGAAGGAACATCACTTTTGTTCTTCATCTTAGTCTCCACCTTTATTCTTGTTTCCTCTTGAATCTCAATTTCTGACCCTATGAGGAATTCTTTCAAAATAATTCCCTTATTTGCTAGCCAATTATTGGTGTTTACCAATATAGGTTCAAATCTTTTCCTCAAAGAGGTCAGCTCTTTTTGGGACCATTGGATTAGAGAGAGAGGGGCATTAGCAACTTGTTCAATATTATATCTGTCATTAATCAACTCTCCATCATCCACTAGATTCTCAAGAATATTAGTATGTCCCAGATATTCAATCTGCTCAAGAGATAACCTAGTGTAGTCCAATCTCTTGACATCTTCTATTCTCAAATCTATCCAAACATCTTCAACCATAGGATCATGGAATAGGATTTTCCTCTTGATTATGTCTTTCACACCCCTATAGTCAAAATTTGGTCTTCTCTTAAATTGCTTCATGGTTACAAGCTGCATCTCAATTTCTGTGACCCTAGCCTTCACAGCAGTTAATTCTGAATACCTACCAATTTCAACTAGGAACCTAAAATTGGCCTTCTTGAGCTCCATTTATTTATTATGCATGATGATAATTTGTCTACATAACTTCATTAAGACTAGTTTGTCAAAGGTGAATCTTGGAAGCATATAAGGATGACCTTGGAAAAAGCCAACCCTCAAGTATGAGAAAGAAGGAAATTGTAAGAACATGCATCCAAAATCATTTACCACTGACCAAGACTCATCCGACACTCTTCTTTGATCTAGTTGAGGATCAAAAAGATATGATAATAATGCAAATACAGCATCATTTACTCTCCTAAAATGAGGAATAAAACCCTTTAATATTAATTGAGAATAGTATTGATATACAAGTATTACCCTCCTATCTCCTTCTGATGTTAGACTTGGGAATATTCTCATAGAAGTTTTAATATACACCAAATAAGTAATGTATAAATTGAAGGTAGTGGATACCTTCATTAATTGTTCATGTAAAGCATTGCTAATTTATTCTCCCTAGAAGATGGTTTGTTTACCTTGGAGTATTACCTTGATGAAAGAATACATTCATTCATGAAACTATGAGGAAGATGAAAAACCTCTTATCCTAATGAAAAGAGTTATTAGATCACCAAATTCTTCTATAAAATTCACTTCTAGGAAAACTTTGTGGCCACCTAGACATCTTGAGCCATTTATTATTGATTACCTTCTTTGCCTTTTCAATATTTTTGTCATTCTCTTTTTGTGCTTCAAAAAAATCAAGTTTAATTACTTTTGTAGTAGGAGGGAACATAAACACCTTATCAATGAATTTAGGATCTAATCTAATTATCACATTACTACTAGCATCCATCACAGCCCTGATATCTCTGTTGTAAAATTGAGCTTACTAAAGGACAAATTTTGTGTTATGGGCTGCCACCAAGAAAGAAGATACCAAATGAATGTTACTGTCAATTATCTTCTTCATTTCAAAGCTGGGATTGCTTGACTTGGTTCTCTCCATAAACTCAGCCATGTCCACATGGCCAATCTTTGTATCTCTAATGTCATCAACATTAGAAGTAATTGAGGTGATTGGAAAAACACCTTGATATTTGTACTTCATCACTTTTGACTTCTTCAAAGACAACTCAATCATCTACATGAGCTATCACTAGAAGGATGTCAATGAAGAAATAAGATCCATAGAGTAAACTACAACAAAAATTCATGATCATGCAATTAAGGAAAATACTAGCAATCTAGGAAAATTGCATGTCAATGATCACGACTATGGAGATGTGCTTGAAAGGGATAAAGTGTGAGCAGGCCAAAAAATTATGTGAAAGTGGGCTCAAAACAACAAAATCAAAAATATCTGAGTTAGGAAAATTTAAGAGAATGTTTGCATGTGCAGCAAAATTTGTTGCCCTTGCATGTGAGGGATATTATTATATATTTATCAATGGTAAAATTCACTGCTCATGCATGTAATGAGGAAATTCAAGTGTTATGAAAATGTGGCTAAATTTTCCAACATTTCAGATTGGTATGGTTTACTATTGATGTTCAAGTAGTGGAATGCGATGCTAATGCAAGTAATGAGAGTAATCGCAAGTTTTGATGTTTGAGCGGCAAATTTTGCCGACAATGCATAGGGTAGGAGTTGAAGGTTTTTCATGTAAGGATGATGGATTTCACCATCATCAAAATGTCTTGGGAATAATTAATTTTTCAACCAACATGTTGGGGGGTAGAACTTGATTGGGTCAAACTATTAACAACACTCATCAAAAACCTAGGGCACAAAGGAAGTTTGGTGGATTTCACTAGTTTGACCCACTAAAGATTAAAAAATTAGGACACAAACACATGAAATAAAAAGGATTTGACAAAACAAAAATGAAAATATTAATCTATAGTAGATATCACTCAAAAAATAGAACCTTATAAGCTGAAAATAACTTACCCAGTGAGTTCAAAACCCTAAGCTTGGCAGTGGTGAATTTGAAATCTTCCTCCATCACCATGATTGAGCGGTCACTAAAAAGGGGTTTAGGAAACTCAAAAAAAGAATTGAAAAGAAAAATCAAATGAAAAAATGCATTTAAAAGCTTTGGAGATCAAGATAATCTTGTCTCGATCAATGAACTTGTGTAGATTATGAAATAAACAAGTTTTGTAGGGGTTGTCCACAAAACGAGCGTAGCTAATTTTGGGAACAAGAAGTATGAAAAAGTAAAGAATGTGATAAGTACTTGAAAAACTTGTATTTGAACTTTTTAGGTTGCATTTATGATTAAATTATTGATTTTTTCATAAAAGTTATAGTTGACTTAAATTATCACTATTTAGAATCTAATTGATGACTTGTTATTAGTAGTTAACAACTATGAATAAATGAAGGAACACAATACTTTGATGGATGGACTGTCAAATGGAATAATACATATCCTATAATGTATTCTAATATATAAATATATATGATCTATTATAATCCATAACATTTTTCTAATAAAACAAGAATGGAAACATATTATGGAAATGATTTAGTAACCTACTCAATCTACATAAATAAATATGCAAATTAATTGTTTTTAATTTTTAATATATTTCATTGGAAATGATAATATGATGTATAAGTTGAACTTAAAGAAATGATAAGAGGATTCACCATTTAAATATGAGTCAAACATGTGTTGGTGCAATATTTATATATATGCACCTTTTATTTAAGTTTTACTTAGTTTATTTAGCTTTGTTGACTTAGTCTAGTATGCACACTTCCTAGGCTTAGATTAGGATATGTGGCACTCATAGCTTGACCACTTCATCTCTTATATGCCTATTCACATAGAGGTTATTTAATACATGTCTATTACATTTTAAAAATAAAAATTAGACTATAATTCTTATTTTTTGCTATATATAGACCACTTATACCTATAAATTATAAGCTAGTTGATAATCAATTCATTGAGTTGGTTTATTTGATTATTATTATTATTATTATTATTATTATTATTATTATTATTATTATTATTATTATTATTTATTTCTTGCAATAACTTCTAGTATTTTTTGAGTGAGTAATAACTATGGAAATATATTCATGAGCCTTTATCTTCTCTTTCATGGTGTTAGAGTGATGTTCTCTTAGTTTGATATGTGGATTTATGTTTTTTCATCAATCCAAAATTCCCATACTACTTCCTAAGCCCCTATTAAAAATTTTATGCCAAACCATATTCAGGGTTTTCAAAATCACCCTCTAGATTTTTTTAATTCAAATTTTATGGGTGCATGCCACTATTTTCATGAATAGTACTAAAAAATACATTTTTTAAAAAAATTGGTTTTACTGGAGCTTCTAGTGATTTTATGATTTTTTTTTTAAATTCTAATTTGGAGGAAAAATAAGGAGCAATAGAGAAGATGATATTTTTTGTTATATTTCTTTTCAAAAACATGGGTTGGATTTTATATCATGAAATTATTCTCATCAAGATCCTTTCAAAAATTCATGATTTGAAAAAAATGGAGCATTGAGGCACTTATGGCAAGCGTTTGGAGGTGAAGAAAAATTTAGAAGGTTTCCTTTGGTAGGGGAACACCCCTTACACTATTTAGGATGAGCTATATCCATTTATACCACCAAAACTACATGTGGTCACTATTTCCATGACCACCACCACTCATTTTAACACCCAATCTACTAAAGTTATTTCAATAAAGGCAAACATTTTCACTTTAAGCTTTGAGTGCCCATGTGACACATTGAAAATGAAATTTTCATGAAATATTTCAAAAATAGAGAGGTTTGGGGTTAAATTTGATAAAAATATTTTTTTATAAAAATATTTAGCATCTTTGCGACTACCTGCTTCATTTTTATCCCTCAAGGGCCCATCCCTCACTAATGCAACTTTATTTGGTAGCATCAAACTTTGGAGGGTCATATCTTTTGATTTGGGAGGCT